>CAUYQU010005001.1:0-118026 GCA_963574635.1 Cheracebus regulus
GTGAAAAATAGCCATGTGGAATTTCCTTCATTTTCTGTGAAAAATTGCTAGTGAACATGGCCCATCAAATTATTTGATTCTTCTCATATTACCCCCCCGCCACACACACACACACACACTACTGATATTCCACAGTATAAACCAGGTTCTCCCAGAATCACAGAAAGGCCATTTTACAAAGCCACATTTTATGTGCTGGTCTGCAGACATTCAAAGAAATGTGAAGCACAGTGCTTGCCTTTTAAAAAGGAAAAAAAAAAAATGTAAAACAAGATCAACATTATTTCTAAGGTAACCATGATACAGGCAAGTTAGTGGTAAATTTGTACAGAAAATGCAGGCAATCAGAAGAAGGAAAAGCTATCAGAGACTGGCATCATCCACACAAGCTTCCTGGAGGAGTCGGGTCTCTGTCTAGACTTTGAAGAATGTGTCTAGACAGAGAAAGAGGCAAATTTCCAAAGGAAAGAAATAGCTACTTGAAAATCCTGGGTGCAGGAGGGTTTAAGGCACATGGGGGAGGCCTCCAAGTTGGGCAGGTATTTCATCAAGGCCATGGGAAACATGAGAGTGTGGCAACGTCTCTGACGGTGCATAGCAGTTCGCCCACTGTTCAAGGTGGGAAGGGACTTCCCCTCTGCCAACAGCCTGATGACCTCCTGGCTCTAGCCTCAGAGCGGGGGCACACTGGAGGAATACTTATCACATCTGAGGCCAGAGGAGAAAACACACAGAATCCTTCAATGGTCCAAGCAAGCTTAAGCCTAGCAAAGGCTTTGCAGCCACATCCGCCAAGCTGTTGCATTTGCTGCCTCACCTGGCTGCTGTCAGTGAGTCCCACTGGGCGCAGAGACAACCCCACTGAGGCACCCCTGCCTTTCTTACAGGACAAGAATGGAAATGGCAGCACAGGCTAGGCCCCTCAAAACCCCTTTCTGAAGGAGCGCCTGCACTGCTGCGTCCCCCAGACACCAGGGACTGGATGGGCACCTTTTCTCTGCTCCCCGTCATCACCTAGGCACCCCACCTAGCCTTTCTCAGTGAAGACGAGCCTCTGCCTTTCACGTGTTCTTCCTGTGTATTCTCATCTCGCAGGCTCTTCCCCGGATGAAGTCTTGTGCTGAGGAATAAGCAGCCTGAGGTGCCGATGGAATCTAATGAGACCAGTGCTTGGCAGCAAATCTACTTGTCTGGCAGCTATAAGATGCAATCGCCTTGTTGTTGGAGGGCGTCTTGCACAGGGTATAGGAGGCTAGGCTCCTCTAGTCTGCACATTCCCAAAGCATGGCAGTGTCACAGCCTTCATTCGGAGAGGAACGAACCCCTGGACAAGACATTGCGACCCTGGAAATATGGCTCCGTGGGGTGCCATGAGTCTCTTACCTTCTGGCAAACAAGTTGCCTCCAGAACTGACATATTCTTGGCCATGTGACATGATTTAAACTAAGTTTCCTGGTGGTTTTCTTTTTCTCTTTTTAATTGAGGTTTTGCCTGACAATCTAGAAACTGAACACACTCTGACAGGTGACGCTATTTGAAGCCTGTGTTGCTGTGAGGCGGGGCCCCTAGCAGATTCACCTCCCTCTGTCCCCAGAGAATGTCTCCGAGCTTCGTGGAGCTCATGTGCCTCAAGTGCATGGCTTTTGACTTTCCCTTCTCCCGTGACACAAGTACCCCCTGGTAGCAAACGGGTCTGGAATACAGGTGCTGCGGCTGAGGATCCAGCAAACCATACCTGAGTGTGCACCGTGTGCCTGGCCCTGAATTCTGCCTGGGATGTGCAAGGCTTGGTTTCACCCTCCCTACCATCCCTCAGGATAGGTATATTTTTGTCCCCACTGCACAGATGTGGAAACTGAGTAACTGAAGGGTTAAGTGCTAAGATCGCTGAGTCAGTTTGTGGCGCTAGCAGAGGCACTTATCCAGAAGAGACCTGGCCCTGGCCTCTGTAGAAGGTGGATGCATTGCCCGGAGGTAGCCAGACTCGGGTGGAATACTTGTGCTGTTCGATTTCCTTTCATGTTTCTGGTATTTGTTCTCCTTGGAAGAAGAAATGGACCAGGGAAGGTACATGGAAATCTCACTTAAGACAAAAAATGTTCATGACACAGAGCATCACTGGAAGTGCTTACATTGCTATGGAGAAGGAAGGGGTCACCCTCACGCAGACGTTACCTCTCTTGGCAGCTTGTCTGTGCCTCTACCTACGTCTGAGTACCTCGAATCCACCTTCGTGACCAGTAAAACTGGGGCCTCAGAAAGCAAGGGGAGGGGAGGGAGATGATGCACCTCCTCTCCATTGTAGAGAAGGACTTGCTGTGAGCATCGCTTCAAATTTGCCTCCACTTGTGCATAAAGGCACAAAAAGAATGAGCCAGACAAACATTCTCGTGGACCTGCAGAGAAAACAGACTGCAATTTACAACTGTTCCCATTTTCCCTGAAAACATTATGCTCTAATCATCCTGGTGCCCAGCTGCAGGGAAGTGCTGGGGTGTCCAAGCAGTGGCTGGTGCCTGGAGGGAAAAACGACTTGCACCCCCATTCACCCAGTCCAGTCTGCGTCTTTTCCCAGGGGACCCAGGCTCATAAACTCCAGCAGATCCCACTGGGCATGCTGGGGTCTCTGTCATGAGAGGCAGCATGTGGTAGAAAGGAGCTAAAATGCATTAGCAGGCTTCAGTTGAGTCCGCCTCTGCCACTTCCAAGCCGGGTGACTGGGTAAGCTAGTGGACGCTAAAACCCTGCATTTTCTCATCAATACTAGGAGGATAATAATTCCTGTGTGGGCAACATCACGCAGGGTGCGCGTGAAGAACACATGCAATGGAGCTCAAGAAAGGCCTTCGTGAGCTGGAAAGACACAATTCGTGATCACCCCCTCCCTGACTGGCACACGGGCTCCTCAGGATGCAGCCCCTTTCCCTCTCCCCTGCATGTCCATTGCGTGCCTCAGTGTGCCTGGTGGGCAGGTAAGTGCCCAGGTCACACGCAGCCCCGGGACCTCTGCAGGGGTGGCCTCGAGGAACCACACGTCCTTCCTTGTATCCAGGTCATCCTTCCACAATTAGAGTCCAGAACCTCTTTCCCGTTCTCAGTCCAAGGACACTGGGAGGGCTCTTCTCTCACTGTGGGGGCTCCCTTGCCTGTCCCATGCACCCTGGTGGAGGTCAGTGAGGGTGGGATGGGGAGACCAGTCTCTCTCTCTCCCGGTCTCTCGCCACTCTCCCCGACCTTACCCCCACCTCCCTCTGCTGCTGGGTGTGTTTGCACTCTCTCCCTCTCTCTCTGCCTCTCTCTCCCCTCCCTCTCTCCCAGCCTGTCTGCCTCTCCCCACTCCTTTTCTCCCTCTCTCTGTCTCTCTCCCCTCTGCTTCTCCCTCTCCCTCCCCTCTCTCTCCTTCTGCCTCTCCTTTCTCTCTGTCTCTCTCTGTCTGCCTTTCTCTCTGTCTGCCTCTGTGCATACATTTGTGCTTCTCTGCCCCCACCACTGTCTCTCCCTGGCTCTCTGCCCGTGCCTGCCTCTCTCTCTCTCTCTCTCTCTTTCTCTCTCTCTCTCTCTCCTTTCTCGGCCTTTGTGTGTGTGTGCTTCTTCTCTGCCCCACCCCTCCCACTGTGTCTCCCTCTCTCCCTGCCTTTCTCTTTGTCTCTGCCTCTGTGTGTGTGTGTGTGTGTGTGTGTGTGTGTGTGTGTGCACACGCTTGCTTCTTCTCTGGCCTCCCCCCATCTCCTGCTGTCTCTCCCTCTCTCTCCCTTCCTTCCTCCCTCTCTCTCTGTCTTTCTCTCCTTCTCTCCCTCAGTCTCCTTCTTCCTCTCCCTTCCTCCCTCCCTCCGCAGCCACCCCGAGCACTCTCACATTCCAGCTGCCACTGTGAGGTGAGCACTGCCCCAGGGCCGTGCTGCACGGAGCCACAGAGCCTGAGTCTGGCCTGGGAACTCCAGTTTGCTGTTGAGACTCTGGAAACGGCTGCTCCACTGAACAGTGAGCGCTTCGTCATACAGACAGCATCTGTTTTGCCTCATGGGGAAAGGAGAATGAGAGTCATTCTTTTTATGATGAGAACACCAGCTGTGCCAAGTACATGGTTCCCATGCAGGGGAGTTTCTCTCTTCTTCCCCTCCCGTTCCTGCCCAGGCTTCGCCATCTCCCATGAGAGTGTCTTTCCCAGCACAAGACTGCAAATGTCCTTTCCTGGCATCATGGTTATCAAGGGCAGTGAGAAGACACTGGCCGTGTTTATTAATTAAATTCTGGGATTTTTAAAAAATAAGTTCATTTCAATTCTAAGAGACCAAAGAATCAAATTCATCATGAAAGACTGCCATGATCACCAGGTCAGTTTTTTAGTAGGTTGATAATGGACCTGTTACTCTTTGCCATTTCCACCCAGGAAAGTCTAAGGGCGAATCTGAGTGACCGTCTGTGTGTCCAAAATGGAAAACGGCATGCATCGGACTACTTCTTTCTCTTAGCTGGTGCGTAACTCCTTAGCAGGAAACAACTCCAGCAGATGAGGGCCTTATTACACGTGGCACAGGGACCACAGTATTAGCACTCAAGCGCTCAGAGCCGTTCCACTCCAAGACCCTTCATTCTGTGCACTGTTGGCCCCAGAGGAGACAAGATAACTTTCTCCCTCCCTAGTCATCCTGGGGCCCTGATCACCAGCCAGAGAAATGATGCAGAGACAGCAGGTAGGAGCTCCCTTCCAGGTGGGAAATGCAAGGCACGCAGCCTCCCCGGACAGTGTTACCCTGGCTGGATTGAAACTGTGCTCACGGCCAAGTGCAGTGGCTCACGCCTGTAATTCCAGTACTTTGGGAGGCCAAGGTGGGCGGATCACGAGGTCAGGAGTTCGAGACCAGCCTGACCAACATGGTGAAACCCCATCTCTACTATAAAGATACAAAAATTAGCTGGGCCTGGTGGCGCATCCCTGTAATTCCAGCTACTCAGGAGGCTGAGGCAGGAGAATCGCTTGAACCTGGGAGGTGGAGGTTGCAGTGAGCCACGATCGCGTCACTGCACTCCAGCCTGGGCAACAGACTGAGACTCAGTCTCAAAAAAAAAAAAAAAGAAAGAAATTGTGCTCACTTCCACTCAGGTGAACAAAGCACATCTATCTCGCTTATTTTCTACGATTTTTCTTTCCTTCCTTAGTCTCCCACCCCATCAGCTCCGCCAGACAGCAACAGAGGAAAAAGGGCTTTTAAACTTTCACGCTCACAGGAAAGCAGTGTCCTAGTGCTTCCGACGGCCTCCATCCTCATTGTAGCTTCATTTCAAGTGTATGTCCCTTCTCCAGCCTCTCCCCAACAAGAGCACCCAGCAAAGGGGATACACATGAGCTTAGCACATCCCCACATGGGCGAGGGAGACACAGGTCTCAGGTCTGTGGGCAGCCAGTGCAGGCCCTGCTGGCTGGGTTCCTGCTGGCCTCTGCAGCAACGGAGTCCTCTCTGCCAGGCGCTGCTCAGCTCTGCTCCTGAACCCTGCACCTGGCATCTCAAGGTCCGTGTTATCTCTGTCAGGCCTGGCATCTTTCTTAGCTGCTGACATGGCCCTGCTTTGGCTCTCTCATCTATCTACTCTGCAGCCCTGGTGGATAGGGTCAACATGCCCCCTATGGCAAGGCCCCTGGGTGCTCACCCTCACCTAATGATTCTGACATCAGCCTCTCCATCTTTCCTCTGGTACACGGGAACTCCAAGACAACTTCCAAGATACTCAAAGTCAAACAGACTCCTGGTCAATAAATTCTGACCCTCATCTGCCTACATACACCCACCTGCTCTGCTGTTGACTCTGATGTATCTGCAGGATGCTTCTGGTGGGACCCATGCAAGATGGTGTCAGTCTAGACTCACTGGGTGAAGGGAAAAGGCCTATTCACTTTGATCTTTGTTCCGATTCCATTCAATGCCACCCTCTCTTTCAAAAGTCTGGGCTCAGAGTGGGGTTGATGCAGCATACAGGGTTTGGTTGCTGCCTCATTCCCTCCCACAGTCTGCAAGCCAGACAGAGCCACTTACCCAGGGTCACGCTCCTCCCTCCCAAAGGGGCTTCTGCCCTGTCCTCTTTCCCAGAATCATAGGACTGTTGGAGCAGAATGAGAAAGCCAGCTTGCAGGTAAGAGAAAATCCAAAATATTATTCTAATGATACTTCCTCTCCTCAAGCTTCCTACTAGATATTAATAATAATAACATACAGTCGTGGTCATTGTTAAAGGAAAAGGAAACACAGCCATTCATCTCAATGTCACTGAATTTAAGTAATCAGTGACTATAATAAGAAATGAATGATTTAGGAGAAATTCTTATGGTGACAAAATGTTAGAACTAGAAGTTCTGGAATCCTGTAAAACATTTAGGACCTTTCCATTTTGTAGATGAGAAAGTTGAAATGCTGCAAGTTGAAATGACTCATCCTAGCTCCTAGTTCTAGTGAAGAGTGAGCACCAGAAATTGCATGTACTCGACTACCAGCAGCCAGATATAATCAGCCCTCAAATCGCTTGTGGTTCACTGTAGGTAAAAGAAAAAAAAATAAGTAAAAGAAAACAAACAAGCAAAATATCCGACCAAAACAAGATACACACACAGCAAGGTTCACTGGGCAAGAACAGATGCAAAGGAGAGATTTTGAGGAGCATGGGGTCTCTAGACAATTCGGCACTGCTGTGGATTGCATGTTTGTATCCTCTCTAAATACACATGTTGAAGCCCAAGCCCCCAGTGTGATGGTGTCTGGAGATGGGGCCTTTGAAAGGTGATAAGGTCCTTAAAGTGGAGCCCTCATGAATGGCATTATTGCTTATAAGAAGAGGCAGGAGAGAGCTTGCTTCCTCTCCTTCTCCCCATGTGAGGTCTGAAGTTGTCCACAAACCAGGAAGAGGGCCCCCAGCCGAATCCGACCATGCTGGTACCCTAATCTCAGACTCCTTACTATGTTAAATAAATTTCTGTGTGTGAGCCACCCAGTCTACGGTAATTTGTTACATCAGCCTGAAAAAACTAAAACAGGCACTTCAGAGAAAACGTCAATGTCATATTGGGCCATTCATTCAAGTTCTTAATAACAGTGCACTATGTGCCAGGCATCATGGTACATCAGGGCAGAGCCATAACGAAGAGTAAAACATCGATCTGGGAACCAGAGACCACACATTTCAAGAAGCTAATTAATAGAGGCCACAAACTGAGAAAGAGGTTGGGATAAAGAAAGACAGAAATACAAGGAACAGTCCAGATTCTCAGCACCATGTTTGGCAAGCTCCATACCATTTAGAAAATTGCATACAGAATCAACCATCCACCCAGGCAAGAAGCTTCTAGGGTGTTTCTTGCTAAGGCAGAAATCTCTCCCAAGAAAGAATTCTCAGGAATGAGACTGCACACCAGTCCCATCCACCAGACCCTTCCTGCTCCCCACCTCCCAGACCTATATGGGATAACACCTGTTTCCAACTTGGCTACTTTTCTCCTGGAAGATAACCACGTGTACCCACCAAAGCAAAGGCTTAATCTAGGAGTTTCTACAGCAAGAAGAACTGTAACAGTGTGGAAGAAAACAGGAACTAGGGAGGGGCAGGAAGCAATCAGGATGAATGAGGGGTCCTCAATCTCATTGTCTGGATGTGGTGATCTGGTGAGTTTTAATACATTGACACCTTTTTTGAGAGACTTGAAGGTCATTTCCTCAGAAAGGAACTCAGATAAAACAAATGTAAGGTTTAAGCTTTAAGATCAGAAGGGTCAAATTCTATGTTTATGCAAAAAACTATCTATGGGACTCTTGGGTTGGCTCTAGTTAGCTAAATGTTCATCTTTGCATTAGCATTATTTGGAGAAAAATTTCCTCTTTCTGTTTTCTTCTTCCCCTCGTCTCTACATCTTTTACCTGTGCAAAGGAAACTTGGAAAGTCAGAACAATAAGAACAATTTTTCAAGCACTGTGATTCCAGCACAGTGGGCTTGGAGAATGAATGCAAGGTTTCATTGAGTGGTAGGAGCTGTCAGCAGATGAAGATGGGGGAACCAGAAAGGAGATGATTTTCCCCTGAAGTTGGGCTCTTGGAGGCCTGGGCTCTCCTCTGACTGCCCCAGCCAAACTCCGTGTTGTTCTGCTTCTGCCAGTAGGTGGCCTGCTGGCATGCCAGTGCCTGTTGGTGTATTCCTTTCCACATCCAATGCCTGTGTATTCCTCCACTGATATGTTCCTCTGGACATCCAGCTGCCTGTGTGTCTGACTGCTAGGTTCAGGGGGGCATTTATAGGCACAGGATGGGGGCATGGCAGGCCAGGGTGGTGTTGGAAAATACAACATTTGGACAGGATATGCCTGTCCTCACCTAGGTCCATGAGGGTGGAGGCCTAGCCAGGGACCACCCCCTCCTCTACCCAGCACTTCCCTTCCCCGCTTCCATATCATTTAAAGGGACCATGCTGTTTCCTTCCCAGCACTCCTGTACCAATATTACTATCTAAAATCAAAAACATAAATTTCATCCCAGGCTGTACCATTTTTTTTTTTGAGACAGAGTCTCTGTCCCCAGGCTGGAGTACAGTGGCATGATCTCAGCTCACTACAACCTCCGCCTCCTAGGTTCAAGCCATTCTCCTGCCTCAGCCTCAGCCTCCCAAGTAGCTGGCACTACAGGTGTGCACCACCACACCCAGCTCATTTTTGTATTTTTAGTAGAGATGGGGTTTCACCATCTTGGCCAGTATGGTCTCGATCTCTTGACCTCATGCTCCACCTGCCTCAGCCTCCCAAAGTGCTAGGATTATGGCATGAGCCACCATGCCATAATTTTATTGTTTTTTTAAAACAATAAAATGCCACCCAAATTTAGTCTTTGTGCAAGAAAGTGAGAGTGTTCTCTAAGGATGAGGAAGTGAGGTTTAAACAATGCCAAATGATGCCCAACCATCCGTCAACAGCTGAATCACAAAGAACTCAAATCTGCTATTTCCTAGTAACTCTGTTCAATAACATCTCATTGTCAATCAATAGGCCTCCAACTCCTTCACAAGACACTGTACACATCAAATGATGAAACTAGTTACAACTAGTGTAGTCTTTTCCTCATTGATGTGGCTAGAAATTTTGACTCCAAATGAAGCCTAGACTCCAGCATCTTGTCTCTAAGACAAATCAGATTTTAAAACTTAACAGCTATTTTGACAAACCAAGCAATAGTTGGAGCCTGGTTTAAAATTTAGTACATCACCAGATATTTCTTTCACCAAAGAAAATCACAGGCATTATATAGGAATGATACCTGCCAATTCTCAGAATGTCTGATTTCAATAGTGTGTTTTTAGCTGAATGGCAATCATGGAAATATCAACTGTGTTTGATTCTCCAAGATTCCAGCATTTGGGGCTAGGTACTGTTGCTTTAAATAGTACATAGGCATTGAAATGTACATGCCGACCCCCACTAGTATGAATTAGCCTCTTCGAATTGTGAATATCCTTCAAACAAAGCTATGAGCACAAGGTTAGCAATTTCTAAGTCACACATACTTTTGACCACAATGGTTCTAGAAATATTTTTTTCCTAGTCACTTTTTATTTACCATTAATTATCAAATTACTTTAAATTGGCAGTATTGTTAAAGACATTATGTAATTCTATGTCTCATATCTCAGCAGGTGCTCACATTACTCAGAGGTTTTGAGTCATGGGAAAGTTAATTATAATAACCTTAATTATTTCTCTGCAACAGTAAAATTGGACCCTGAAAAATACCACTAGGGGCTTCATGCTTGACACACAGATAAAAATGAGCAGTGATTTTTTTGTAAGCTGCTACATTAAATCACATAATTGGACACAAAAGATTTAGGTGCAATTTGTTTTTGTAATTGTGTTCTAAATGGTGTAATTTAAAATTATACACAGAGAGTTCAATGTTCATTCCTTGAATTTTTAAGCTGCAATTTTTCTTTTCCACCTGCAGCTCCTTTATTCAGGCTTGCCTCTATTTTGACATGGATTATTGAAATTCCTAACTCAACAATAAATTCACAGCTTCCTCAGTTTTACTTGTGCAACGGTAAGATGAAAAACTTATAGCTTGGGAAACACAGCACAACCCTAGAAAAAAAAGAATAATCATTTTCTCTAATGAAGAAATGTTTTGACAATCATATATAGTTGTTCCTTTCTGTCTTTTCTTCTTTAGGCAAAGATCAGCCACCTTTGACGTCTGACACAATCACATGCTTATAGTGTGAGAGTCACCAGTTTTGTACTTTCCCAGAAGGTCAGTCCATACTCCCTTGCCTTCACCTCGGTTTTAACACAGCCATGCTGTGAATGGCTGACATGGCTGTTTTGTCTCTCTGCACACCAGTGTGTGGTTTCCTAGCTTGATTTGCCCAGAAATGGGTCAGAGACTGTACAACAGCTTATGTACAGGGTCCAACTCACATCAGACTGATTTGGATGAAAACCCAAATGGGAAATCACACTTTCTAGTAGGAAATCTTGCTGGGGCATCAACATTAAGATCTAAAGATATTTGAGGGAGAATGTATAACAGCAATAGTAGTAGTAACAGCAGCAGTAGTAGTCAACTGACCTAGAGAAAGAAAAGAACAATATTTGGACACACCTTTTAGGGGTTGGGCCCCATTTCCACAGTGAACCTTGGAATGAATTGGTCGCCAGCTTTCTTCATGTCTCTCTTTTTCAGACCCTGAGTTACCTCACTCTTTCCTCTGACTACAATAAGCACTACTTCCTTCCAAGAAGACTGCCAAATCTTCCCTTAGAAAAGGCAAAAACAAACATAGCTTTAAAATATCTTAACTGCAAAAATATGCTTCAACTAGGTAAAGTAGTGAAAAACCAGAGAAAACATGGTAGGCACAGTGGAAAGAGAACAAGCTTCAGAAAGCCATCTCATTATTTGGAGTCACACCCCCAGTCCAGAATCACACCCCCTGCTCAGAATCACACCCTGATATGAGTTGGCTCTGTGTCACCAGCCAAATCTCATCTCGAATTGTAATCCCTACCAAGAGAGGGACCTGGTGGGAAGTGATTGGATCATGGGGCAGATTCCCCCATACTGTTCTTGTGATAGTGAGGGAGTTCTCCTGAGATCTGATGGTTTTAAAAGTGGCTGTTTCCCTGTGCTCTCTCTCTCTCTCTCTCTCTGACTCTCTCTCTCTTTCTCTCTCTCTCTCTCGCCATCATGAGGAGATATGCCTTGCTTCCCCTTCTCGTTCCACCATGATTGTAAGTTTCCTCAGGCCTCCTCAACCATGCAGAACTGTGAGTCAATTAAACCTCCTCTCTTTGTAAATTACCCAGTCTCAGGTAGTATCTTTATAGCAGTGTGAGAACAGACTAATACAAAGGATTGGAGTCTGAGGCAGGAGAACTGCTTGAGGTTAGAAGTTCAAGACCAGCCTGGGCAACGTAACAAGAGCCTGTATCTACAAATAATATAAAAATTAGCCAGGCATAGTGGTGTGCACCTGTAGTCTCAATCACTCAGGAGGGTGAGGAGGAGGATCACTTGAGCCCTGAGTTTGAAGCCCAAGTGAGCTGTGAACGTGCCACTGCACTCTGGCCTGGGTGACAGGGCAAGACCTGTCTCAAAAATACAGACACATATATACATTACACACACACACACACACACACACACGCACACATGCATGCATGCGTGCACAGACACACACACACACACACACACACACATATATATATATATATGTTTGTCTGGTCTTTTCCCTCAGTTCTTAACGTGGAGCTTTAAAACTCCTTGGAATTTCCTGAGTGATGGAAGTGTCTTTGTTATGCTAATGAGGTGACTAGTGATGGGCCCCTGGATAGCTTCAGGAGGGGAACTGGTCCCAGAGAGACCAGGTACGTGTTAGAGAGCTGGGACTTTCAGCCATCTAATGTTTGGGAAGAAGAGCTGGAGATGCAGTTCAATCCTGTGGCCAATGGTTTAATAAAACCCCAATTAAAAAGTCTGTGCTTCAAGGCTCAGAGGAGCCTCCCAGTTGGTGAACCGCTGACGTGCGAGGAGGGCAGTTCTCCGAGGAGAGGGCATGGAAGTTCTGCCACTCCTCCTAGACCTGGCTCTGTGCTTATCTTTTGTAAAAAGAAAATAAAAATCTTTGGACTCCACACTTGATAGGCCAAAAAGTTAAACTTGGTAACTCAAGTGAAACAAACAAAAACTGCCTCCTTTTGTCCCCAGAAAGCTGTGATTCCATATGCTTACTTTACCTCATTTACATGTAGATCTACCAAGGCCAAGATGCGTGCGTAACTGACTTTCCCCCACTTCTCTTCCTTGAACAGGTAAAATGTGGATTCGGTGAGCAGTCATCAAAACCTCCCAAGGATGTAGCTGCTGGCCTCATCGCCTATCTTCTTTTTTCTGTTTTTCTTTTCGCTTTCCCTTCCTACCCACTCTCCCTTTTAAATAGTAAAGTCCTCCACCTTCTTTGGAAAAGGCACAGGCCACAGATCTTACTGTAATTTGTGCTTCTTTTTCCTGGGTGTATCTTCAGCCTTGGCAAAATAAACCTCTATATTGATTGAAATCTGTCTTGGATACTTTTTGGTTTACACCCTTATAATAAAACTATAAGAGTAAGTAAAATGCTTTTCTGAGTTCTGTGAGGGATTCTTGTGAATTATCCAAACCGAAGGGCTCATCAGGCAGATGTTGGCGGGGGGCCAGGGAGCCCTGGAACTTGCTGCTGGCCTCTGAGGTGAAGGCTGTCTTACGGGAGATTGACCCCTTCACCGTGGGGTGTGACGCTAGTTCTGGATCCTTAGTGTCAGAATTTAATTGCACCACCCCCACAGTTGGGGTGAAAAAGGAGCTAGAACAATCATACCTGACTTTAGTTATTATATAAACCTCACCCAGGTTCAGACAAATTCTGTTTCCCCACATTGTCATTGAAAATTTCTGTGTGGTTCCAGATTACAAGTCAGGGTGTAAGTCAGGGATCTCCAGCAAAGATAAATGAGAGAGACATCCCCCACAGGGCAGGGAGGTCTATATTCAAGGCAAATGTGGACCCTCAGATTTTCATAGTGTGATAGAAGGCCACAAGGGTGGCTTTTGAAATACTCATGTGTTACAAAGTCAAAAAATGACTCTTAGGACAGAATATCCAGGCCAGTGGGCAGGCCCGTGCCTAACCCCAGAGGGCAGGCTGGGGTGCAAATAGCCTAGCCACATGTAGCTTTCCTTACAAAAGACAAGGATCACTGTCCTTAGGAGGGAGACAGCCCCTGAAGGTGCTCCTTTTTCAGATGTGCAAAAGAAACAACAGTCCGACTTCCCAGTAATAAGAGAAGTTAATTAAATTATATTAATAATTGTAGTATATGAATTATATTTATAATTATATAAATTAAATTATAAGACACCATCTAAAGTTAATTAAATTATAAGACATCTAAAGAACACTATGTAACCATTTACCAATTATGTTGCAAAAGTGAAATCCTGTGGAAAGCTATTCACCATCCATTAAGTAGAAAAACATAAGTGACTGAACAGTGCGTTCGATTGAGCCCCGGAGGACGGGGCAGCCCAGGCCCTGTCCCACAATCCCTTTCCCTCATTCCAGCACATTCTTCAGGCGGCCCTCCTGTGGCCTCCTGGCCACTATTCGTGGTCTCCCAAATGCTTGTCTTTTCCAGGTCCTCTTCTCTCTACTAGGAGAAAGATAAGAGGAAGGAAAGGAGGGAAGGAGGGGAAGTAATTGGTCTTGCTTTCTAAGGCTTCATCTAGGTAACCTGCTACCTTAGTATACTTATGACGGAGCAGCTCCAAGGAGCTGGAATGTTTATCACTCCAGGTAAGATGCTTGATTTTAACTTGAGCCAAGTGAGGGATTCATCTATTCAGTGAACGGAAATTAGGCATCTATGTAGTACCAAAGAATGAGAGGAGGGCAAAGAATACAGACATAGAAAAGACCGTCCAGCCTTCCAGTGAGCAAGGTGACAGCAGCATGATCCCATGCGTTTGCAACTTTAGAACAAGGAGCAAGCAGCTGTCTACAGAAGTAAGGAAAAGCTTCACAGAGGAGATGAAGTCCCCTAGGATCTGAAAGGTGGAGCAGGAATATCAAGCAGGAAGGGGCAAATGGAAATTTCAGGAAGGAAAACCAGAAAATGCAATGCTAGGCTCAGACCGCTTTGGAAACAGGGAGATGTCCAATGTACCAGGAGTATAAAAAGTGGGTGGAAGCACGTCTTCTTCCCAGCACTTCACTCATTATTCTTTTATTTTGTAATTTTTTTTTGAGACGGAGTCTCCCACTGTTGCCCAGGCTATAGTGCAGTGGCGTGACCTCGGCTCACTGCAATCTCCGCCTCCTGGGTTCCAGCAATTCTCCTGCCTCAGCCTCCAGAGTAGCTGGGACTACAGGCACCCACTACCACACCCAGCTAATTTGTTTGTATTTTTAGTAGAGATGGGATTTCACCATGTTGGCCAGGAAGGTCTCCATCTCCTGACCTTGTGATCTGCCTGCCTCGGCCTCCCAAAGTGCTGGGATTACAAGTGTGAGCCACTGTGCCCAGCTCTTCATTCATTATTTTTAAATCACCAGTTCTTCTGTCTCTCTACTCCTTCAAACTGCAAGTTTCCTAGTAGTGTCTAATCCGTCTTTATTTTCTCTGTGCCTTGCACACATTAGGTAAACAATGGTATTTATTGATTTGAACTTAGGCAAGAAGTAAGTGGGATTGGATGTGAAGCGCTCTGTGACATGTGGAGTTTGGACTTCATTCTTACACAGTTAGGGTGAGGTTAGAGGCCCTGCTGAAGTCTTTGTTAGGGTGAAGGAAGCACATCCATCTTTTGGGGAGAAAATCTGTTGGCTCTGTGTGTGTGTACTGGGGACTGCAGAAGTGAAGGATGGGAGGCAGGAAGGACAGCAATGGAACTGTGTTGATTTCACGGGTTTAGGATATATATGCCACAGAAGCAATGGTACCTGGTGACCAATGGACTACTAAGAAGTTGTAGTCAAAACTAACTCTATGAAAAATGGGTGGCTGCAGGCATCCACCATGATTGGGAACAGGAAAGGTAGATAAATGTTATGCTTGAGGAGATTAACCTAAATTTTGGATTAACCTAAATTAGCTTTGATGTCTATAGCTCTTAGAGGAAGAAATCAGGAGGCAACTGAAAACCTGGGTCTGGGACGAGACAGAAAGTGGAAGCCATGCATATTTGATAGAAGTCCTGCTAGAATTCGGAAAAAGGGCTAAGGACATGCCCAGAGCCAGCCACATGAAGGGTCAGACCAAGGAGGGTAGACGAGAGGAGAAAAGGGTGATCCAATGTGCACAAGTAGGGAGCTCTGAAAGAATCACAAAGAGATTGCTGCAACTCCCCAGTACAGAAAAGCTTCAAAGGAAAGCCACATCTCCCAGACTGAGGGATAAGAGAGGAAAATGCATCCACTTTTTGCTCTTTGCCGTAGCTCTTCCCGTACCTGGCTAGTTCCATTTCGAATCTCCAATATTTGTCACTCTGAGCTGAAACAACACGAAACAAATTCATTCTGAGGAATGTTTCTTTCTGTGCATTTTATTTTGCTCATGCAGAGTACCGTTTAGATCCTTTGGGTGCAAGAAAGATAAGCCACTTGTGGCAGAGTAACATTCTGAAGATAAATCACTTGGCCCACCACGGTACTTCACAATCATTTGCTTGTGTACTTCCACGTCTTTGCTATTTAGGATGCACAGCCTAAAACAGCCGTGCTATGAAAAGTAAATTCTGCCTTACTTCTAAAATTATATATATATCCATCTATTATAAGTAATAAGACTCTATAATAAGTTTAGAACAGACTCATTGTTCTAATTTAAATATAAGCATAAATTTTCCTTTAACATATTAGGTAATATTTTTGAAAGTTTTAATATTTTTAACTACATTATTATGAAAGTAACTTCATACATCAGTTACCACAGTTCAGGAAAAAGGAAAAGAACTGTTACTTCAGAAAAGAATGAAGGCTGTCTGAGTAATAATGCTGTCATACTTTGAAATTCAAAGCAATGCCTTTGCTATCTTTATCAAAAAGTAAAATGCCACCTTATTTTGAAAATTATTCAGAACTTATTGAAAACAACAAAGTAGATGGAAACGGCTTCTCTATAATAAAACAGATTCAATTGATAGACTTTTAGGAGAGAAGGATTATAAACCTTCAAAAGTATGTGATTTCTAATGATATGCACATTTATTTTCACCACTACTTTTAAAATAAACCTATATTCATGATCTTGGGTAGAACAGAGGAAAAACAGGAGAAAGCACGCACACACATATCTTTAATCAGATGTTAACATTAAAACCATGTTTTGTTTCTCATTAAAAGCAGCTCCAAGAGAAAAAAACAAAAATAAACAACAACACAACAGACGACGTAGCATTCTCTTCATCTAGTGCAGGATATTACATTGGAAAATCAGTCCTTCTACTTAGCCACACCGAATATCAAAATCAAGTGGGGATGGGACCAGTTATTTCTCACAAAAAGAAGCCTCTGAAGGAAAAGGTAGCTGAAAGATTTACAGTCTCTTCAATGGGGACCCAAATCAGGTTATTCGCAGAGGGGAAAGGGCTTCAGCATCTTTGCAGCTGATGTTCCCTCTGCCAGGGATGCTTGTCCTTGGTTCTTCCCACTGCTAGGTCCTTCTCATCTTTTGCAATGAGGTCTTCCTCAATCACCTTACCTACATTGCGTCTGAAACAAGTTCTTGTCCCCTGGCATTCTGTTAGTGTCACTATTGCTCCACTCTGTATCTGTCATCATCTCTATCTTTATCTTATTATTCTCTTGTTTCCTGGCATCCTGTCTGTCTCCCTCCATAAAACAGCACCTCGTCAGGGACAGGAGCTGGCTCAGTCTTACTGTTAAGACCCTCAGGGCCTGGAGCAGGCCTGGCCCAGAATGGGCAGGCACTCAGCAAACTTATAGGCTCCACTGAAGTGTAGTCATTACTATAAAAGAATATTTCACACATTTCACCAAGAAGGTAGGTCTTCTGTGTTCAGTTTCAGACCCTGGAGGCCCATGCTCCTGCCCAAGTTGTGTCTCGTCTCTGCAGGTGGAGCTCAATTGGCAGGAAACATTTCTCCAGAAGCTGAAAAGCTGCCTGGCAAAGGCCTTTCATAAAGTGGTATGCATTTGGGACCAGGAAGACAGAGGACTCCTCAAGAAGAGGAGTGGAACCTTAACCCACTTCAGACTTCTTAATGTCTGAAGCGTATTTCCACCAACCCACTGAGAACCAAAGAAGCGAGCTCTTTGGAGAATTGGCTTCCACCTGGACCTTCGGTTTATTCCATCCAGTAGCAGCTGCATTTATTCTTCCCTCTGATGACACTTCCAGTCTTCTGTGTTTCAAAGTCTCACGGACTTTGCAAAGGATACCAGGTTTATATGGAACAGATACTACTTTTAACAATCGGCATGTACATTATCATTTCTTCCTAAGGCATACTTAGACAGCAATGCATGCTACAGCAAGGCAGTTTATCTCACCCTCACAAAGGTCAGACCTTCAGAATGTGAACTTGTTCCTTTGGGGTAAGTTGCATCACCAGCACTCACTAACAGACTGTATTTTCCAGTGAGGTTTCATTCTGTTTCAGATATTCTGCACTTTCAGTGACAAAATTTTAAAGAAAAGGAGACAAATGGAACACAAATTATTGTCATCCTTCCCTCCCAGGAAGTGTAGGAATCATCCAAGGTGGTAAAAGAGCAGCGCTTCTAAACTCTGACTTCACATGGAAAATAACTCGACTACTAAAACTGATAACAATAGCAGTCCATGCCGTTTGACAGGGATGTGTAGGAGAGGTGGTGAGCAAGCTGAGATCCCTTCAGGTATTTGCAGAACTTCTGAGCAAAAGCGAAAGCTAAAATTAACATTAAATATGCAAAGTATTTTTAACCCAACATAAATTAACAATGTTCCTATTTCAATTCTGTTGCTCTTGGGATGACTATGTCCTTTGCAAAATGTTTAAATAACTTAAGATTTCCGTCATGAGTTTACTATTTCAAAACTTATTCTTTTAACTGCAAGATACTTTTTTATGTGACCAGGAGTGTTGCCAGCTAGCTGCTAAAACCTAATTGAGGTTCTCCTACTTTATATTCTAAATGACAACATTGTTTATTAGTAATTGTGTCCCCTGTCTACCCACTGGTCCCTTTGGATGGGAAAGTTTTCAAAATAACTTCATAAGAAAATGATAGGAAAAATGTGGTCACCAGTTTCAGGAGGAACTCCCAGACAGCTCAGCTCAGAAAAGTTGGTTTTAAAGTCCTTGAAAAGAAGTCCTGAGCTTCGACTTCTTTAGAGTAGTCTTTGTCCATAGATACACCACAGAGTAAGGTTATAAAATAAAAGTCATTTCAAGAAATTTCCCATTGCCTTATTACATGAACAATGAGAGAAAAGAGAAATGGGAGCTGAAGGGACAGGAATGAGGGACCTGCTGGGAGGGTGATCACAATATCCGAAGGAAATTTAAAATGCCTGTTGGAAAGCAAGACACGGCCTCAGCATTGTCACGAACACAGAATCACCACAATAAAACTGCCCTGCCTTGTGCCTCCTGGCACCTCCTGTCTCTTCAGGTTAGTCAAAGAGAGGCCTGTTGCTTTGGAGCAAGGTGCAGCCTCCCTCTAAGCTACAGAGAAGCTCCCACCAAGGACCAGCCCCCAGGTTGCAGCTTTGCCCACCCACCGCAGGCTCCAGAGCAGACGGAGTGGCTCTAGAGAGCAAATCGTCAGAACTTCTAGCGCTAAATAGAGCTTTAATGTGTCTCAGATACTAGCAAATAGAGAAGCCTCGGATGGCTTTAGGTCTGGAAGTATGTTGCTAAGAATGCTAAAAGTTTAACAACCATCATAAATCCTTAAGAGATCTTTTTCAGTTTTGTGAAGCACCATTAATTGCCCAGATGTTTCAACTTGCAGACAGGCAAGAGTTTGGCTTTTAATGATAAAATTTGTACATCTTGGTTCATAATGATCATCTATTTCCAAAATGGTGACTCATATTAGGATTACATATAAAACATCCTATATGTAATAATGTATAAATATAGTTTATTAATTATTCTGACATAACCTGGGCAGAGATTTATATTGATTTATTTTATTTCTATTTCATCTAAATTAATCAATATTTTACTTAGGTCTAAAACCTTATAGATAGATGATAGATAGATTTATGTATCATCATATGTATAAATGTGTCTGTTGAGCTGAGCAATCTGTAGTTTATCTTAAATTCTGATAAACTTTAAAGATGTGGAGGACTACATGAAATCAAAGGAAATTTTTCATTCAAATAAAAACTGCAAAGAGCCATTCCTAAATGGCAACCTAGTTTTAGCTGCAAACAGTGAAAGTGATAAGATGAGGCCCCGAAAATCTAAGTTAGGCAAAATGTCAGCTTATCCCTCGATGACTAAACTCAGGGTTCACTGTTTGGACTTAACAGAGAACGTGATTGCAGAAAAAGAAATGGAGGCTGGGCGTGACGGCTCATGCCTGTAATGCCAGCACTTTGGGAGGCCGAGGCAGGTGGATCACCTGAGGTCAGGAGTTGGAGACCAGCCTGACCAATATGGTGACATCTCGTCTCTACAAAAAATACAAAAATTAGCCAGGCGTAGTGGTACCCACCTGTAATCCCAGCTACTTGGGAGGCTGAGACAGGAGAATCGCTTGAACCCAGGAGGCAGAGGTTGCAGTGAGGGCAACAGAACAAGACTCCGTCTGAAAAAAAAAAAAGAAAATGGAGCTGAGTATTATCATCTGGAAAGATCAAACGATGGAACAAATAGATATGGGAGTCTCTAGATAAAAATTACAAATTCACATAGCATCAATTCTAATTTCAAGTTTGATTGTCTGGTCCCAGCAGCCTCTATCTGTAGTTCAATTATGCTGTATGTTGTATGTTGCTGTATGTTGTATGTTGACAAAACCTGAGAAAGGTACTCTGATGAATGCTTAAATAGGTCTCAAACAGAAGAAGGAAAAGGAAAAGAAGAAAGAAAAAAGGAGGAGGAGGAGGGGGAGGAGAAGGAGGGGGAGGGGAAGGAGTGGGGAGAAGGAGGGGAAGGAGAAAGAGGGGGAGGAGGAGGAGAGGGAGGGGGAGGAGGAGGGGAGGGAGGGGGGAGGAGGAGGGGAGGGAGGGGGAGGAGGAGGGGAGGGAGGGGGAGGAGGAGGGGAGGGAGGGGGAGGAGGAGGAGGGGGAGGAGGAGGAAGGGGAGGAGGGGAGGAGAGGGATGAGGACGTGGAGGGGGAGGAGGGGTGGGGAGAGTTAAGCTATCTATTTCATTAAAGCCATCTCAAGCAGCAAACTTTTGACTGCACTGTCATCACAATACTAGAGATAGACTATGTCTATGCACTAAGTATACTGTAGCAGGTTTCCATTACCAAGCCAACCCCCAAGACCACTGACTTAATTTTCTGCTATTTAAAGTCATGCATAATTTAAAATGATCAAATAATTTTCTAATGCTCTATTCCTATCCAAGATGTAATAGTAATATACTTTTCTATTCCTTGTCGAATCTTAATAGTAGCACTAAGGATGCAAAGTTGCTGAAAGTGCATCAAGGCAAGAAACAAATTCCTCTTCCCTGTATTCCACAAACACTGTCCTTGCCTGCCTGAGGCTTCCAGCAAGGGAACTGTATTACATCAAGCAGGTGCAGGAATTGCCCTTGGTGTTCAGGATTTACAATCTAAGAAACAGCATGTTAGCAAAAGTACTCCCCCAAAAAGTAATCTTAGCCTGTTTTGATTAAGTCTATTTCCTTTTTTATTTATGGCAGAAGTGGTCCCAGAAAACTCATATGAAAGCACACTGTATCACTTTCCTTCTGAAGAATGTGCAATTGTTTCCTACCCCTGGATCTGGTTTCTAAATTAACATTTATGGTACTCCATAATCTGTCTCTGCTTTCTTCTGCCCATATTTATCTTCCTGTACTTCTCAAAATGAATCCTAAGTTCTAGCCAGGACAATCTTCTAACTGTTTTTCCTACTTACTCTTGTTCTTCTTTTTTATTTTTTGAGACAGAGCCTCACTGTGTTGCCCAGGCTGGAGTACAGTGACACGATCTCTGCTCACTGTAACCTCCGCCTCCCGGGTTCAAGCGATTATCCAGCCTCAGCCTCCCAAGTAGCTGGGATTACAGGCATGTGCCACCACACCCAGTTAATTTTTGTGGCCAGGCTGGTCTCCAACTCCTGACCTCAGGTGATCAGCCTAGGCCTCCCAAACTGCTGGGATTAAAAGCGTGAGCCACCTTGCCCAGCCTATTATTGTTCTTGTTATATAAACTTCCCATCTCAGGTGCCCCTTGATTCCCTCCCCACGACCTAACTCACATACTCCCTCTATCCACATGCCAGACCTAGGAGCCATCCAGACCCCGGGGTGAACTCCGGCTCCTCCCCTTAGTGGGTAGGCGAATGGTACCAACTCCGATCTCAATGTCATTAAGGGAAGTGACAATTGAAATGTGCTTGGCACAAAGAAGACCTTCGGTAAATGGCAGCGTTCTGTCCCTTGCTGCCACATATCAAAACCCAGCCACCTGACCTTGCTCGGGTGAAAATCAGTACTTCTTCCATAATTCTGCTGTGGTTCAAGATATGTTTAGACTTCTTATGAAATTGTCTTCCCTACTCTGTTAAGAATATATTTGGTTGTAAATCACAGACAACTAGATGATCCGATGCTTAATAAGTCAAAGGCATATTTTGTTTGTCTAACAGGACATCCAGTGATCTGCAGTCTGGAACTAGGATGGCGGTTCTGTGACATTGCCAGAGCCCAGATCCTCTGATTGTTCTGACCAAGCACCCTGAAGAAGTGGCTTTTGTCCTCAAAGTGTCCTCATGGTTGTAATCCCCACAATACTCCTCCTATACCCCATACACAGGCATGGAGGATGACCAAATGGCCAAAAACTTCCTTCTCCAAGGCTTTGCCTTCTAATTAAAGAAGAGAACCTTTCGCAGGAACTTCCACCTACACATTATTGGCAGCCGAAAGCTGGGACACTGAATATTCAGCTTCCCAGTGTCTAGGATGAGGGAGGACAAGGGGCTGGGAGGTTGAGGTGTATGTTGAATAAGCCAACCTATAATATTTGCTGTATCTCCAGAGTCAGCTTATAAACCTATACATTTATCACTGAATTTGCCCTAAATCTACCCTTGAAAAAACTGCATTAACTGTGGACATTCATAAGGACATGTTATGGCCTCTGCAGGCAATTCCAAAAGAAATGCAAATGTAATTTGGACAATAGCAGCAACACTGGAATAATTATTCGGATTCCAAAAGCAACTAGATTAAAATGGACTACATTCCTCTAAACAGATGTCTTCTTATGTGGTTGAGCTTTAAACCATGTCAGCATGTCACTGCAGAGTGGCGTGCTTACTGTATTATTCCCATAGGATACATATGCAAACAAATGGGCGTCCCGAAAAGGTAGGAAGCTCTTTGAGGGTGGCCTGTGCGCTGTGCGTTTTTGTTACCTCTATTGTACCCAGCAAGGTGCACGATAGCATATACTGAGGTGTACAATTTTACTCATAAGTGGAAGGGTGATAGGCAGCTACAAATTTTTGCTGGGCACTTAAGTCATTTTATTTTTGTTTTTTGTTTCGTTTTTTCTTTTGAGACAGAGTCTCTGTCACCCAGGCTGGAGTGCAGTGGCACAATCTCGGCTCACTGCAACCTCCACTTCCCAGGTTCCAGGGTTTCTCCTGCCTCAGCCCCCTGAGTAGCTGGGATTACATGTGCCCAACATCACACCAGGCTAATTTTTGTATTTTTGTAGAGCAGCATATCGCTATGTTGGCCGGGCTGGTCTTGAACTCCCAACTCAAGTGATCTGCCGCCCTCAGCCTCCCAAAGTGCGGGGATTACAGGTGTTAGCCACTGCATCTGGCCCACTCAGGGCATTTTAATGTTATAATTGCACCTAGCAGAGTTCTTATATGTGGCAACCACTCAATCGGTCTTTCTGTATGGGAAACAGGCAATTCATCTGCCATAGGCCAAACAGGGCTGACCCTTTTGCTATCCATCTGAGAAACTGCTCTAGAACTGTGCGCTAGACACTTCTGACATTTCTTGTTTTCTAGCTATTTGGTTGTCACCTTCTTTGAGTAGGGAATACAGATAAGTAAAAATAGAAAGAGCAGCAGCATTGCACAGCTCCACAGACATCATTGTTATCAGAGCTGACGTGAGGGGCATCACCAGAGCTGTTCTTGTATGACTCATGTAGCTGTATGCAGCAGGGCTTTGGGGACACTGCAAGGGACATGGCCTGCACTGTCCTTATGCATTTAATGATGAATGATGGCTTAGAAAGAAAAAGTATTCTTCAGGATCAAACTTTAATTCAAAGAAGGCTTACTATTAGATCTGTGGCTAATTAGATCCGTGTTTTACGCATCATGTGGCAAACAAGTGTTCTCCCTTTGATGAAACACTCTGTAAAGCAGACAAATTTTGACCTTTCTCACTGCAACAACCAGGATCGTGAGGGAGACCGACAGCACTGCCCGCAGTGCTACCCTGTGATGTGCAGGATGAATGTCAGATGTGAATTCGGATTCAACTCAAGGTCTCATGAAGTTAAATGCCACTCAGGACACCAACTCATCCTAGTGAATGCTGACGTCAGTGTTAGATGCCACTGAGGTCCCCTGGTTTCTACTTTTAGAGGCGGCCCTTTGCAGTATGTAGGTCGAGCAGTCAGGAGTGTTGATTACAAAACTTTCAGGGCTTTTGCGAGCCAGTTCATGTCATGATGGTAGCTCAAAGTTGACCATGGTAAAACTGTTTACCATGAAAGCAGTTGCAGCCTGAGGGTTACCTGGGCAGTAACATACAGGTCACAGTCAAAAAAGCCAGGGTGTGCTAATAGAAAATCATTAAACTGTAGGAAAAAGAGTCAAATGACAATATTCAGAGTCTACAGATGTTCTACCCCATGCTGAGTCCTGCGGAGACAAAATAGAAAGCTCAAAGCCAATTCCCTGACTTAAAAGAGCTCTCAACTGACTGACTCCAAACTACAATCATATACCTAACCGCAAACACTCAATGAGTCCTGGCTGTGTGCCAGATGTCTGTCACCTCATTTCATCCACAAAACCTGATGGCATTGTTTCTGCTATTAGCCTCATTTTGTAGATGAAGACATGGAGGTTTAGAGAAGCTGAGTCTATCACTCAAGCTTGTACAGAAAGTGGGCAGAGCTGGAGGCCAGCCCCAAGCAGACCGAAGCACCTGATGGTGATCCCCACAACCCAAGAGCACAGCGCGAGTGAGGGCAGGTCCATGCCAGGGCTGTGTGTGTGGATCAAGGGATACCTCAGCGACACAGGAGGACAGACCTGACCGAGAGGAGGCAGGAATGGCCGCAGGGATGAAGGCAGAGGAAAAGTACAGAGCTGGGGTGAGCATGGGATGGATGCCGGGACGTCTCAAGGATCTCCTCCAAATGGGCTTTCGGAGGTAGGCGTGACACCACCTCTGAGAGAAGCTGCCAAAAGGCAATGCTTGAGCAACCAGCCCATCTACAGTGGACGAAGGAGAGTGCATCTAAACACACTGCTATGAAATTTCCCTTTCCTCAGAAACTCTAAGTCAATGCTCCAAATGCTCATTCCCCACAATTAAAAGTGAACTAAAACTAATGTTTTTTCAGCATACCAAAGCCTATTTTAATAAGATAATTACGAAAACTCTGGTGGTAGAAATTACACTGTATTCATGTCATGGTTTAAGGCTGACAAGGCTGAAAATTGTAAGACTTGAGTTTAGGATATCTAAAAGCAGATTAAGTACTAATTAATGATTTCCTCTCTTTAGTGAGCTGACATCTCATTAACTAATTATCATCAATCTTTAACTTTTTCAAAGCATGATGTTCTGACTGCCTAGGTTCTGTGGGCTGTCTTCTTTTTTTTGAGATGGAGTCTCGCTCTGTAGTCCAGGCTGGAGTGCAGTGGCACGATCTTGGCTCACTGCAACCTCTGCCTCCCTGGTCCCAGTTCAATCCATTCTCCTACCTCAGCCTCCCAAGTAGCTGGGATTACAGGCACATGCCACCATGCCCAGCTAAGTGATGTATTTTTTAGTAGAGACGGGGTTTCACCATGTTGGCCAGTCTGGTCTTGAACTCCTGACCTTGTGATCCTCCCGCCTCAGCCTCCCAAAGTGCTGGGATTACAGTCATGAGCCACCTCACCCAGCCTGGGCTGTCTTCTTAAACACGTGGTGCATATCTCCACCCTGGCTCCAGCATAGCAAAGCTGAGCTACATGGAATCAGATACTCTGGAGCCAGGCTATACCCTCTGAGATACATAAACGCCACACAGACGAGCTTTAGTGAAATAGCTACTAAAGTAGTTACAGTGCTTTCCCTACCCACAAATGCCATAACTAACCAGGGCCCACTGGTTCTGCAGATGCACAGTAGACAGAGAAGAGAGTCCTTTGTCTGCGGAGGGCAGGGGCAGTACAGTGGGGAAGGGCTCTCCCAGCCTCCTTTCCTTCCTCTGACATCAAGAGATTTGGAAAGCAATTCCACTAGCTTACTTTGGAAATATTTCTTGGCCCAGTTTCAGAAAGACTAAACTAGAACACAATCGTCCCTTCTTTTGACTTATGAAAGAAACGATAATTTAATATTATCAAAGAAACAGACTAAAATCTAACTTCAAGATCACTCCTTGAAGCATTTTTTATAATAATGAATAGAAACAATATAAATGGCTAAAATCAAGTTATAATTCATTTTGATCTTAACATATGTCACATAGATATTAAAAAGCATGTATTTGAAGAATATTGAATCTCATGGGGAAAACGTCACAATGTAATGTCAGATAAAAAAGAAAAATATAAACTTTATTATTTCAAGTTTAAAACAAAATTTGTGTGTGTTTCTGTATCTATATGTGCACATGTATGTGTAAACAGTGCTATTTTGTGTATTTTCAATATTAAATATATAATATATTTTAGCATATACACATTATATAATCTATGTTTGTATATTTATGTATAAATAGTATAACAAATATTTGTAATAATATATATTTCATATTGGAAGAATATATATAAAAGTTTGCTAGGTATTTCTGAGTAGTTGGTTTACAAAAGATTTTTATATGATTTTTCCCATTTTAAAATATTTCTTAATTCTCTATAAGAAGCGCATATAATGGCATAGTTAGAAAAACAGTTAAGAACCCCTGGAGTAATTCGGTAACCAGCACACTCTTCCTAGACATAAATATCTCATAACACTATACTCCCTGCTTCCCTAACAAACTGACTGCTCCTCCTGCTACACTTTAGAGACGGTGGGCACCATCTGGCCTGCTCTCACCCTCCCTGGCTGTCAGTGCAGGCTCATGTGTCCCCATCAATTCCAGCGCACATAATCGGAGCTCTGCACATCCTCATATGCTCACCTGTGCTCCCAACCAGCAGGCAGGGTAGAGACAGTGTTCTATGACAAATGGACGTGAAGCTAAACGGTCTCTGAATACCAGGAGAAAAAAAAAATGTGTTTGCTCTTGGCTAGGGACCTATCCTGCCAATTTATCACCCATGAGCTTCCTCCACCACACTCGCTCATCCCCGAGGCTGGCTCAAAGGAAATGCGAAAGCCTGGGCGGCGGGTACTGCTGCTTCTAAAAGAGTGTAAAGCTTTGTCCATGAGCATCTGTATCATAATCACCTGTGATCGTTTTTAAAAGTTACGTTTCCAGGCCCTTTGTCAGACTGTCTAACCAGGGCAGTTTTCTTACTGTTAATGAAAAGTAGAGCTTTTAAAGGTATGTGCTTGAACTGAATACATGAAAATGAAAACCAGCATGAAGTCACCCTGAGTCACTCTGGGGACTTGACAGGCAGGTTTCCTGGGAGCAGAATGAGTGCCAAAGTCCAGGAGAAACAGGGAGAGGGGCATCCACCAGGCAAGCTCCTGACCCTGGAATTCACAGATATGATAAGTGGATTGGGGTCTGTGCACACCAGAGGGTTGCATGACTTTTTCAGAGGTGAATCCCCGCCCGGAAGAGCGAATGAGCAAGAGAGGGTCAACGTGACCTAGACTAGATAAAGATGACTGGGCATTGCAGGCCCCTAAACCCAAGCATTGACTAACAGGCAGGCTCTCTGTGTGCTTCTAACTTCAGCATCATTGTGGCAGGGGGTTTGGGCAGATTCAACCCAAAAGTCCATGGAGAAGGCTTGGCCATCATCAGGCCCACTGGGTTCTTCTGGAATTCTGGTTCTCTTGCCTTATTTGTTCATAATTTGTGTCCTTAAAAGAATTCCAGAATACCTGTGTCCACTTAATTTACTAAATCCCTAGTATTAGACTCTGAGAAGTTAGAGGTCTAGAAATAATAGAGCTTTATTGGGATGTCCCAGGTAAGAATCACATCGAACAGCCCTGAGTTAGTGGATAAAAAAAGCACAGAATCACAATATGTGAAATTTTAAAAACTACCTTGTAGTTCACGTAGATTTCATTCACTTTGGTATTCACTCAAAAAATATTTATCCAGCACCTCCAACATGCCAAGTACATGAGGATCCATAGCGAATGAAGACGAACCTGGTTTCTGTCTTCAAGGAGCTATGTTCATATTGAGAGGCAAAGAGGAATCGAATGAGCCTATGAGCTAATAAAACTGCAATGCTGATGTGAGCTAGGAAGGACATGTCCTGCCCTGGAAGAGTCAGGAATGGGAGTCTGCTCAGGCTGGGGAAGCCCGAGGAGGCTTTTGTGAGGAAATTGCACTTGAGCTGGGGGAAGGAAGGTGAGTAGGGGCTGACCAAAGGAGCAGTAACAGCACTGTGGCAGAAAGAAGTTAATGAAGCTAGAAGTCAGGGGGTTCCCAGGTGAGGTGAGGTGAGGCGGGAGGAGGGTCTGAAGAGGGAGGACAGCCAGACTAGGACAGGGTTGGAGGCCTAAGGAAGGGGAAGAAGCTTGTCTTTCGTTCCAAGAGCAGAGGAAGACACTGAAGGTGTCCATTGGAAAAGTTTGACTTGTGATGTGAAAGCAGACATGGAGGAGGTGGCTCACAAGGCAGGAAATCACACAAATCAATCAGTACTTGCGACTCACAACACTCCAGGCAAGAAAGAGTGGCCGCTCATACTACAGGGGTCACAGGAGGCAGGTAGTCCACGGATTGCTTTGAAAGATCTATTCTCAACTCCTCACTGCGCAAATGAGGACAGGTGTCTGCGGAAGTCAGCTGGCCTCCCCAAAGTCCTACATCTAGATGGGGCTGCATAGGCTGGAGCCCAGTCCCATGACCCCAGAACTGGAAGCAATTAGAAAGGCAAAGTAAGCACAGGGTGCATTTAAAATAAACGTTCATGGCCAGGCACTGTGGCACCTGTAATCCCAGCTACTCAGCAGACTGAGATGGGAGGATTGCTTTAGTCTAGGAGTTTGAGACCAGCCTGGGTAACATAGCAAGACCCTGACTCTATCAAATAATTGATTAAATGTTTTTCTTTGCTGCATTGGGCTTTTATAATGATGTGGCCAAGTTAGCCAGAATTAGACACAAGTGGAACATAACCAAATGCGAGTAATGGTATTCAAGTCGCCTCTCTGATAAAGCCCTCACAGGCACATATCCTCAGCAAAGCTCGTCTGGTCCTTAGTCTTTGTGTTGCCCAGACTGGAGTGCAGTGGTGAGATCTCGGCTCACTACAACCTCCGCCTCCCGGGTTCAAGCAATTCTCCTGCCTCAGTCTCCCGAGTAGCTAGGATTATAGGCGCCAGCCACCATGCCAGGCTGATTTTTGTATTTTTAGTTGAGATGGGATTTCACCATATTGGTCAGGCTCACTCCTGATCTCAGGTGATCCATCTGCCTTGGCCTCCCAAAGTGCTGGAATTACAGGCATAAGCCATCACCCCTGGCCTGGCCCTTAATCTTTACAACCACAAACCTATGACATGTGAACATAGTACTTTGTATTTAAATAAAATAATTTGATATGTATGATTTCATTTGATTCACAAGACCTGTGAGGGCATTGGTGTTCCTCTCCCCACCTGCCACTGGTAATAGACATACCTAAAACACAGAGAAGCAACCTGCCTGTGGTTAAAAAGCCAATCAGTAAGAGAACCTGGATTCCTTCTTCTGGGTTCCACATTTTCCTGCTAAAATGTCCTGTTTCTTATTTATTTTTAATTTTTTTGAGAGGGAGTCTCTGTCACCCAGACTGGAGTGCAAAGGCGATCTTGGCTCAATGTAACCTTCGCCTCCCAGGTTCAAGCGATTCTCCTACCTCAGCCTCCCGAGTAGCACACACCACCTTGCCCAATTAATTGGATTACAGGCACACACCACCATGCCCAATTAATTTTTGTATTTTTAGTACAGACGGGGTTTCACCATGTTAACCGGGATGATCTCGAACTCTTGACCTTGTAATCCACCCGCCTCGGCCTCCCAAATTGCTGGGAGGTCAAGTAAGCACAAGGTGCATTTAAAATAAATGTTCATGGCCAGGCACTGTGGCTTGCACCTGTAATCCCAGCTACTCAGCAGGCTGAGATGGGAGGATTGCTTAGGCCAGGAGTTTGAGATCAAACTCCTTACAGGCGTGAGCCACCATGCCCGGCCTAACATGTGCTATTTCTAAAGTTTACACTTGATGCTTTCCCACAACCACAATTCTACTCTTTCAAAATGATGCCAAAAATGTCAATGGACTACAAGAGAGTCACACAGATGATAAGGATGATGCTGACAGTTACGGCTTAGCAGCATGCTTAGTGCACCCAAATTGTGGCTCATTTAATTTTACAGTCAACCTGTGAAACAGGGGTCTCATTATGTGAGTTTCCCAGATGAAGAAACCAAGGCCCAGAGGCGTTAACTAACACAAGCCCAGCCAGTTTACAAGTATCAGAGAACAGATTCAAACCTAGATCTGACTCCAAAGCCTGACTTCAACCATCAACACCTGTTTCCCCTCGTCTAGGGAGCCCAAGGATCTCAGCCACTTCTCATTTGGTCTATACAAGAGTCACACGTGAAACAAGTTTGGTGCGCACAAGCAGGTTCATGGAATTTTTGTGATCTCTTTACTGCTTGTTCCATCACACACCTAACAGACCTAACACCACATTTATACAAACTAGTTTGTCAAGATACATGTCATAAATGGACTGTGAATATTCATCTCCAAAAGAAATATGCCATTGAGAATTTTCTTGCTGTTTTTTGTTTTTGTTTTCGTTTTTTGAGACAGGGTCTCACTCTGTTGCCCAGGCTGGAGTGCAGTGGCACAATCTCGGCTCACTGTAGCCTCGACTTCCCAGGCTCAAGCGATCCTCCCACCTCAGTCCTCTAAGTAGCTGAGACTATAGGTGGGCTCCACCATGCCCACATCTTTTTTTTTTTTTTTTTTTTTTTTTGTATTTTTAGTAGAGACTAGTAAAGTCATGGGTTTTGCCATGTTGCCCAGTCTGGTCTCGAACTCCTGAGCTCAAGTAATCCACCAGCCTCAGCCTACCACAGTGCTGAGATTACAGGTGTGAATCATAGTGCCCAGCAAGATTTTTCTTTCTGAACTGCATCTTCTGTTACAGTAAGTGGAAGTGTCTGGCTTGCACAAGTTTATGGGATATTACATAAGATGGAATACAAGGAGGATCAATTTGGGGGTTCAGAGGAGTGTTTGGTTGCTTGAAATGGGATAACTGTGATGTCGTGAACGTTTATTCTATACTGATGGCTTCACAAATAAGGCTGAATACTTTGCTAAAATTACTGCAAAGACCAATTAATCATAAAACATCCATCCAATCCCAGGATCCTGACTGATTCCAACTCAGATATTCACTACTCTGGGAAGGACAGTGGAGAGCCAAAACTAAGTTAGGAAGACGTATAAATATGTCCAGAAACCAAGCAATTTCATATGAGCAGTTTGAGTGTATTAATAAAGTCACTAAAAGCAATAAATAGGTGGCAAACCTTATCATGTAAACCATAGCAGTTTTGATAGTGAAAAAGATTCTATTAATAATTGTCAGGACAACATAAATTGAGCCGTTCCAAAAAATAATTTGTAAGATCACTCTCGTTAGGTAGAAAGAGGGTGGGCTCCGGAGAAATACACATCAAAATAGGTGTGTATGACTAAGAAACAGTTATGAATGAGGAAACAATGGCGTGACAGGAAAGTTAAGATGAGTTCCTAGGACCGTCACGAGGCCACAGAAGTCCACAGCGGAAGAGAACCAGTTGAGCTGCTCAGAGGCCGAGGGAGATTTGACTGGAAGCTAACCATGCTTAAGCTTCAAGACCCCTTCCAAGAGCCTAGTGATTTGTTCACATCATTCTATAGTTCGTCAATAAGAAAAAGTGGTCGGCCACAGTGGTTCATGCCTGTAATCTCAGCACTTTGGGAAGCTGAGATGGGAGGATTGCTTGAGCCCAGGAGTTCAAGACCGCAGTGATCTATGATTGTACCACTGCACTCCAGCCTGGGTGACAGACTGAGACCCTGTTTCTAAAAAACAAAAAGAAAGAAAGAAAGAGTAAGAAGCGTTTGTATTCTTTTACTTAAAGGAGCTCCGCTAGGTGGTAGGAACATCAGGCCCACAACAGCTGGGTGCGTTTGGCTTGCAAAGTTGATTCTTCTACGTGGATGCCACTGGGCTCCTTGGCTTCAATGCCAGGCTTAGACCACTAGAAACAAAGGTTTTTAGAAATCTAACATTACTCCTGTAAATTCTTAAATTTTCCTCAGGCCACAATGATCAGAAGTGGGCTGAGCAGTCAGCGTTAGAGAGCCCACAAATGAGCTGCATCCAACTAGCCATAGAAACATCATTGACAGAGTGGTCCATGGAGGAAGTTATGCCCTGAACTTGAAAGAGAGGATTGCAGGAGCTCTAGATGAGTATGCATCATGGCTCAATATCCAAGTGATTCTGCTGGTCTTCTCTGTGGATGAAGCTGGATCCTATCCATCAGTTTTGGAAAGTCTCACTTCACTGTCTTAGGAAAAGTATTCCCCAGTATCTAAGGTTCGGCTCGTGGGCTTCCTCCCAGTGCTGCCCAGCAACCTGTCCCTTTCACCCACTCCCCTTGAACCACAAAGAGGCTCTGAAGACTGAAGAGCAGGAGAAGAGGATGAAGAGTTGGAACTTTCTAAAAAAGATCTTGGGATACTCCAGAATCAAATGTCAGCCTGTACTGAAGCACAAAAAGAAGACCCATAATCTGCCTCACTTTCTTAAACTGAGCCAGTGGAGGGAAAAGGGGAGATGACAATTTCTCCCTCAGAACAATGAACCTCTGATTGCTGAGTGGGAGGAATTAGTGACAATAACATGACGTCTGTCAACTTTTGAAAAATTGGAATCAGGAAATCGAAAAGTAAAGTTGAAAGAAGACAAATTAGGTATGTCAAGATTTGACACATTACTGAACACCTGCTAATGAATAAAAAGATTTCCTTTTAACTTTCTTATTGTCTTTATGCATAATACTTTTAAAAATCACAAAACATTTTCATAAAAGCATGAAGAATATTTTTTAAAACCTTGCTTCTAACATGGAAAAGAATAAAACAGCCATGTGAAGCTCATCCTCTAAAAGAGACAGAGCTGACTCTTGAGCCTTCATTTCTTCATTTTCTAAAGCTTTCCTAAATAATTCAGATGGAAGCAGAGAGAAGCCTTAAAGCATGCCACCTGTGAGAGTTGTTGCTGTTCCGGTGGAAGTTTTAAGAAATGATCGCAGTAAAGCCAGAGATGTGGCAGGACAGCGAAAGTGCAGATGATTTTCCAATTTGAGTGTCTTCCTCAAGGGATTGAAATATAATTTGTCAGGATAATGGACTGAGTGATTTTCTGTGGTCAACAGATGTGACAAAGCCACATAACCACATGGCTTCTTAAATGTGATTGGACATTTAATAATGCTAATGCCAGCGATCACTTAGAGATAATCAGCAATTGCTTCAGGAGCAGTCATGGAACCTACACACCCCAGAAGACCTCACTCGAAGAGCCTCACTGGCAGTGCATGGCCATATCCAAACCAAGGGCCTAATTTGGAGCACCTGGGCCACACAGGAGGCAATCTAAAGTTCAACAATCCTCTGTTTCAATTTCCTCTGCCTCGTAAGAGTTTTATAACTTTGAGCCAGTTACATAACCCCTCCAGTCTTCAGTTTGCTGTGTTGTGTGGAACCAATGAAGTAAACACAGCATTCAACCCGACACCATATAAGCCCTAGACTGGTAGGAAAACTTCAAAGAAATGGCTTTCAGGCTTAAGCAGAATGTATGAGAAGAAGGTTTTCTTATCAAGGTTAAGTCTTTTACTCATCTTTCAAGTTATGCTGGCAAAGGAAATAACTCGGGTCAAATGTCTCTATAAACATGTAGAGTCTCGATAATTAAGTGAGCAATTATCTTGGAAGCATCTACAAAAATGAAGAATCCAAATACTGGCAGCTAAATGATACATGTCTTTTTTAAAAATTTATTTATTATACTTTAAGTTCTGGGGTACATATGCAGATCATGTGGGTTTGTTATATAGTTATACACGTGCCATGGTGATGGTTTGCTGCATCCATCACCCTGTCATCAACATTAGGTGTTTCTCTGAGTGCTATCCCTCACCAATCCCCCCGCCCACTGCTATTCCTCCCCTAGCCCCCATGCCCCCCAGGCCCTAGTGTGTGATGTTCCCCTCCCTGTGTCCATGTGTTCTCACTGTTCAACACCCATTTATGAATGAGAACATGCAGTGTTTGGTTTTCTGTTCTCGTAAATGACGCCTTTCATGTGAACCATAGATAACTCAAGGTCTGAATTTCTAACTGTAATTATCAAGATTCCTAGACTCCCTTTGTCTCGCTCATGCTTAATGTTGGGAACTCTACCCTGCATTTCATTCTCACATTCTTTCTTTCTAGGAAGGAAGAGGGAAACATGAGAAAAAGAAGAAAAGGTTCCCAAAACAATCAACTTTATTCTTTGTGAATAGCCTTCTAAAACACACTAGAGCTGGTAATCAATATCATATTGATGATTTTGGCCAATGTAATAAGACGAGAGAAGCAATTAGTAGTCTAAGAATTAAAAAGAGGTATTTGCATGTGATAGAATTTTACATCTGCAACATCCCCCTAAAAAATAAATCGGTGGAAAACCATTACTAACAAAAGGTAATTTATTCTAGTAGTTTAAATGGATACTTTAAAAAATAGCTCTCATATGTAAAAGAAAAACCAACTGAAAATTAATGGGAATTTAAAAATATAATGGGAAAGATTCTATTTACATTTAGAAAAGAAAACATTGTGCATAACTTTAAGAAGTATATAAAGCCTATATGAGGAAAATCATAAAACACCCCTAAAAACTACAGAGCTTACTTAGCGGAAAAGGGAAAGACATGCAGTAATACCTCAGCAGAAAAACTCACTGCTGTAAACATGTAAATCGTCCCTAAGTTGTTTAATCAGCTTAATGCCATTTCAGTACAATGTCAGCAGTCTTTTATTTCTAGAGCTAGAGAAAGTGGTAACAAAGTTCATTTGGAAGAACAAACAAGCAATAACAACTACAAAAGCCCCGGGAAAGGAGCACTGTGGGTTGGCTGGGGTGGGGAACCTTTTCCTGCTGTATACAAAATGACATTACAAATTATTGTTACTTCAGAAATGATAAAGTCTATATAATTAAAAATAGCATGATATGGGTTCACAAATAAACAGACTAATGTAATAAAACAGAAAATCTAGAAATAGGCATGGTCATATGTGGAAATTTAGTATATAAAAAAGCAGAATTTCAAGTCAGTGGGGAAAGGATGGACTTCTTAGCAAGTAATATTGGGATGACGCAATAGCAATATGAAAAGTGATAAAATGGGATGTTTTTCTTACAATAGACACCAGAAAATTCAAAATAGTTTAGAGACTGAAATGTAAAAAATAAAACCACATGAATACGAGAAGAAAATGGAGATGAATTTCTTCATTACCTGAAAATGCACAAGTATTCCTAATCGTGATTCAAAACACAGAGGCAACAAGTAGAAATAGCGATGAATTTAGCTCCATGAATTTAAAACACATTCACAGTAGCAAAGTACAAAACAAATGACAAACTAGAGAAACAAACTTGCCACACATAACAAACACAAAGTGCTAACTAATATCCTTAACTTACAAAGACTTCTACAAGTGGAGAAGAAAAAGATCAACAACGAATAGAAAAAAAATAGGCAAGAGGTAACAATAAGGAATTATTTTAAAAAGAAACACAAATGATCCTTAAACATGTAACAAGATGCTCAATCTTGCTCATAAAAAATAAATGTGAAGTAAAATCTACTCTTCTAACAAATTGGCAAAAATCCAAATATTCTACTAGTAGCTACAACATGTATGAGGAGAAATAAACAGGTACAAAAACCCATAAAATTTTTTTCCAGTTCTTTACATGCCAGATGGAATTGTCTGCTCTCACTTAACCAGAAGGATAAGAAGGCTGTAAAACCCAAGGTAATCAAAAAGTTTGGCTTAGATATAATGTTGCATCATGTCCAAGACTAATTCTTTTTTTAAACGTTCAGTTTAAATAGTAATAAAGTCAATGGCGATGAAGTTTGGCTTTTATTTAGCTAACCAACATTGATCATCTACTACATGCCAGACCCCACCTCCTTTCCCTGTTCAAACCTATATCTTTGCAGAAGCATTAATATTATCAGCATGTCCTGGATATACAAAGGGAGAGAGCTACTGGAGAAGGAGGAGAAAAAGGTGCAGAAATGGACAGAAACTGGCCAGTCATGAGGCTGAATAGGTGGTCCTGAGTTCTACCCTGCTGAAATATCCCTGAAAATGGTTTGAAGGCTAGAAAAACCCCTTATCAAAATTCTTCAGTGGTTATTTCTTTCCCTCGTTCCCTCAGTTGTGAAACTGAGATTATTAAAATACCTTTCTTGTTTATTCATTACTTATACCTGGGATTTCCAGGCTCCTTACAGTGGCGTCCATCTCTGCTGATAACCCCTGTGCTCGGAACTCTAGCAAGACTGTGGTAACTGTGAGCAAAATAGTGGCCCTCTGTTTGGAGCAGAGGCCATTTCACATTAGATGCTGCCTGTGTTCAGTGGCACATAAAATCCCACATTAAACAAGACAGCATTTTGTTGTATGTCTTTCATCATTACAGTTGGGTAAGGAGGTTGGGGAGATTTTGTCACTCACCACCTCTCAGGAGGTGGACCCAACATATAAACCCCTCCCCTCTGTTACCAAGGGCGAGAGCCATTATAAAGTAAGTATTCTGAAATGAGACAAAGTTTTTTTTAAAAAAAAAAAAAAGAAAGAAAGAAGGAAAGGAAAGAAAAGAAAATGTTTTCTACCAAAAAACCCTACCTCAGCTGGACAGATTTGGAATGCAGGGGGAGTTTCCTGAAATATGCACTTCTCTAATTCAATCTGGTACACCAGAATCAGAGATGGGCAGGATAATTGGCTGTTTTGGACATTTGAAAGCAAAATAGCCAGGTTAATGGAAGATCGGGTGTTGGATCTTTCAAAAAATTATTCACAGTCATTAAAACCGTTCCAGCAAAAGCACTCCAGGATGATGCCGTGCCCGTTATGCAGCACCATGAGATTAAACTGACAGGCATAGCATCACAGGCGTCCACTGGCTGCCAGTACAGGAGGGGAGGCTCCCAAGGCCTTGATAGGCTTTTCCAGAACTCCTGTCCAGGGCCCCATCCTTTGGCCAAGAAAAAGAAAAAAAGTAGGGCTTTTATGTGAACTGAAGGAGAACTTGAAAAGAAAAATGCCTAATATGTGGAATACCCTGATGGTTCCCAGTTTGATGTGTTTATAACTTTAGAATTTCTTCTTCTTTCAAGTATGGAGTCTTTCAACGGTGTGATCCCCTCGGGGCGTTAGGTGTACTTGAACTCACCCTAACAATAAAATGAAAGAACAGCCTAGCTGGAAGTCACCACTCTCAGCAGCCAAGAATAAAGGCTTTATTTTCTCCTTTGATCATTACCCAAGTTTGCTTTTGATAGATCCCACTCACCAGGGTTTGCCATATTGGCCTATTACAAGGATGTTTATTTTCTTCCAAATGCCGTCATATGCCTTAACTCCACAGTGGCAGCAAGAAAGAAACGTGTGATTGGAAACTGTAGGCACACTGCAGACTTGGATGGATGATTGCCGCAGAACAAAAGGAGGCGGGGAGGCGGGAAGCCGGCGTGGCCACGCTTTTCCACTGGGGGTAGAAACCCAGACAGTCCTGCGGCGAGGTAAGCCTAAACAAACCCTTCTTTCAAAACACGTTTTATTTTTCTAAACATGCATTTTAAAACTATTCACATCATATCTTTAAAAATTTTCCTGATTTCCTCACGGGGCTCATTCTCAACCATCAAAAATTCGTTTTCAGGGCTTTCGTGCTGCAAGAGGCAAGACACGGTTACATTAAAAATGTTGTCACGCACAAGGGAAAATGCAGCAACGTAGATCACAACGCCACATGCACCATCCACCGTATAATTTTTCCATTCTCTGTTACTTCCACTGACGAAGTATACTTCCTTCCTCCTTAGCCACCCAGAAACAGGATTATGTGTGAGACACATTTCTTTTGTGCCCCATAATCAGACTTCCGAAAATCTTTGCAATCACCTTGCCTGCAAGTAGCTAGGTTGGTTTGCATAAAAGTTACATGATACTTTTTTGAGTTGATTTAACATTTTTTTCAGAAGTATCTATGACTTTTTTTTTTAGGAGACACAGTATCAATCTGTTGCTCAGGCTGGAATGCAATGGCACAATTGTAGCTCACTGCAGCTTCAACCTCCTGGGTTCCAGTCATCCTCCTGCTTCAGTTCAGCCTCCTGAGTACCTGGGCCTACATACATGTCACCATGCCTGGCAAATTAAAAAAAAAATGTATGGAGGTGGGTCTCACTGTGTTGCTTATGCTGGTCTTGAACCCCTGACTCAAGCAATCCTCCTGCCTCAGCCTCCCAAAGTGCTGGGATTACAGGTGTGGGCCACTGTACCCGGCCATAGCTATGATTTTTATTCCCTGTTCCTATATACTTACCATTATAGGTTTAATTATTGAGTAATTTAATGATGCTATGCAGGTGTTACGATTGTACTTTTTGGGTTTGCCAAGGAAGAGAGTGCAAATGCATACAATTTAACAATTCTGTAAAGATGTGCCTGCATGTGGGTTTTGTTGTTGAAAGGGAGAAGAGAAAGGCATCAACTGGGTGGAAAATCCACCACATGCAGAAATGCAACAAGCAGCTAAGATGAAAGAAAATTCCAGATGGCTTTGAGCATTTTTCTAGCTTTATCTCCAGATCACTTGACTTTTAGTGATCTGCACATAGCTCTTTGTCATCAATATCACATCTATTCCTTCGTATAGATGTTTTAGTAGATTTCCTTGTAGAGGTGTTTTGTGACTTAAAAAAAAAGTTGGTGCTTTATCTTTTTATTAAAAGATACACAGTACAAAGGAAAATTGGCACTGACTACAGACATGTTCATTGGAAACATGGTCAGGCTATTATTTCAAAGACAAAGGTATAATCTAAGTAGATGTTTTATAGGCTGTTGCTTGCCAGGACCTGTTACAGCTCCTCAGAAAAAACACATGAAACTGAAATCACAATTCTTTGTTCAAAAAAGATAGAAAATATATCAAAGTACATTTTTTTACTGGGTGATTTCCTAAACACAGAAAGTAGAATTATTCTCGTGGCACAGAAAATATACTCCTCAATACATTTATGTGCAGGTTATAATTCTTGCTAACTGCTTGTAACAGCACACATATCATTTAGGTTCTTCAAAAAGTTCATGGAAATGCATATTATAATAAAACTATGCATGGATTTAAAAACTTGTTTGAACTGAAATAAACTTGTGCTAACTTGTTATACATGCTATTCACATCTGATAGTACTGAATATTAAGGACATTTAATTAAGAGATTTTTCAAACAGGCTTTGTGTGGGCAACAAGGCCATTTTATTTCTTGCTTGGGTGCAAGCGGGCCGAATCCGAGAAAGGAAAGGTGAAGGGGGTAAGGTGGAAATGGCTTTATAGGTTGGGGTAGTTTTTTCTGGGGGGTGCGGGGGTGTTGCAGAGTAAGATCAGTTACAGTGGTGGGGGTTAGGGGCAAGGAGTATGCATAACCACAAGTTCAGTAACAATGGCAGAGTTAGGTGAGAGGTATTTACATTATCATAAGAAGAGTTAAGATGGCAGGGTTGGGTGAGGGGCTTGTCCTGGGAAGTTCTGCCGGGCGATTAGGGACAATGGCAAACGAAGGCAGAGGGTGGGAGACATCAGCCGGAGCAGGCAGGACTTCAGACTTTTGGGCTCCAGGCTTGCATGTGGAGACCTAACATTCAGGCTCCAGGCTTGCATATGGAGACCTGACAATACATGTATGTCTGGGATCTAGTTTGTGGCACTAAGAAGAATTAGACCTCAGTTTGAAAAGCGTTTCTATCAGAGTAACATGAATTCTGATAAACTTGAAGGAAGAACAAATATCAAATTTATGGCAAAGCTTGGGTGGAAGAACGGTGAAATCACTGATACTTTACAAAAAGTTTATGGGAACAATGCCACAAAGAAATCAGCAGTGTACAAATAGATAACTTGTTTTAAGAAGGGACAAGATGATGTTGAAAATGAAGCCCACAGCAGCAGACCATTCATATCAATTTGCAAGAAAAAAATTCATCTTGTTTATATCCTAACTGAAGAGGACAGATGATTAGCAACAGAAACAGTAGCCAACACCATAGACATCTCAAGTGATTCATCTTACACAATTCCAACAGGAAATTAAAGTTGAACAAACTTTCCACTCTATGGGTGCAAAAGCATTGCATGACAGATCAGCTGAAGACAAGAGCAGAGCTTCAGTGGAAACTTTAAACAAGCGGGACCAAGATTCTGAAGCATTTCCTTGAAGAATTCTCACAGGAGATGAAACATGGCTCTATTATGTTTGAAGTATGATACTGAAGACAAAGCACAATCCAAGCAATGGCTACCAAGAGGTACCAGTGGTCCAGTCAAAGCAAAAGTGGACTGGTCAAGAGCAAAGGTCATGGCAACAGTTCCTTGCAGGGTGCTCAAGGCATTTTGCTTGTTAACTTTCTGGAAGGCCAAAGAATGACAACATCTACTAAGTATGGAAGTATTTTGAGAAAGTTAACCAATGCTTTTGCAGACATATGCCCAGAAAAGCTGCAACAGAGAATCCTCCACCTCAACATGCTCCTGCCCATTCCTCTCATCAAACAAGGGCAATTTTATGAGGGTTTCAAAGGGAAATAATTAAGCATCTGCTTCACAGTCCTGACTGGCTCTTTTTGACTTCTTTTTTTTTCTTAATCTTAAAAATATCTTTAAAGGGCACTTATTTTTCTTCAGTTAATCATGTAAAAAAGACTACATTGACATGGTTAAATTCCCAGGCCCATCAGTTTTTTAGGAATGGACTAAACGGCTGGTATCATCACTTACATAAGTGTCTTAAACTAGATAGAGCTTATGTTGAGAAATCGAGCTTATATTTTTTACTTCTAGCTTCTTTTTTTTTTTTGAGACAGAGTTTCACTCTTGTTGCCCAGGCTAGAGTGCAATGGTGCAATCTCAGCTCACTACAACCTCTGCCTCCCAGGTGCAAGCAGTTTTCCTGCCTCAGCCTCCTGAGTAGCTGGAATTACAGGCATGTGCCACCACGCCCGGCTAATTTTGTATTTTTTAGTAGAGACAGGGTTTCTCCATGTTGGTCAGGCTGGCCTTGAACTCCTGACCTCAGGTAATCCACCCACCTCAGCCTCCCAAAGTGCTGGGATTATAGGCATGAGCCTATAATCCATGAACTTTTTGAAGTCCCCTTGTATATTACAGATGAGTAGGCAATGCATATTTGTTCAGTTATGTTAACCTGAATTAATTGTATCTCCAAGCAAAAGTGTTCGGTTACAGCCAGTAATGTTTTAGAAAATAACACATTGCTTTCTAAAGCACAAAAGCAAAGAAGTGCATAGCCTGTCTTCTACAAAGTTTTTTTAATAATATATATTTTTCAGTCAATGACAGAGAACCAATTACTAGAAATAAATAAACTGAGACTTTTAGAAATGCAAGAATATAAGGAATATGTACCACTCAATCTTCTGTGTGGTGACTTGCCAGATAATCACTGGAGACATCTGGAGGCAGAGAACAAACACTTCTGCCCACTTCTCTGCTCAAACTTGAGTCATCGACTGTTTGTACTTAGAGAGGTAAAGAGCAAAACTATCTCAGGGCAGAAACTAGCTTCAGGCATTTACCTGTCCAAAGCTGAGCACCCACTATTTCTTTTCCACCAATGCCTCACCCCCGCTTTGGGAGGCTAAATATTTTATATGTTTTCCTTTCCTTTCACCCTCTTCACCTTGTTTCACCTGCTTGGCCTCAATCTTTCCTGTGGAAAGTGAATGAATAAACGACTGAAAAATATTATCGAAGATCAACATCTTATTTCTAACCTCTCTTATCTCAACGTATAGAGTAGAGGGTAGGGATGGATGGCAGGGGATGGAGCAGATCTGCCTTACTTTTTTCTCTTGCCTTGCAGTTGAGAATCGAGTTGTCAAGTTGAAGAAAAAGAAATTGAGTCTCCTTTCTGATTAATGGTTCAGTGTTCTTCCATACTACTTTCCCCAAAAGATGGGTAGAGAACAACCCTCCAAATAGGTCCTCTTCCTAACAGTATTCTCTGAACCCAAACATAGACTACTAAGAAATAAATTTGTTTTATTGTAAATCTTAGTTAAGAGCCCGAAATAGATTTACTTAATTTCTAATACAGACTATAGATGCCAGTAGCTACAAAACAGTTTAGGCAAATGTAATTAAGGGAAAGATTCTGAGTGAGAAGTAGGAAAGTTCTTAGCTTTTAGGACAAAATACCATCCGTCCATCCTCCTGCCAATGATGAGAGCCAAAAATGCTACCTATTCTTTATTAATGACAATAGTACCGTTTTCAGTGTTCTGATTACTTTTGACCTTATTAAAATTCAAATGACTTCAGAGAAACTATACTGGAAACTTACCGTATGGGTTGGGATCTAACACAGCTATTCCATGTGAGACCTTAGTTTTCTCAAACTCAATAATTTTCAGATATCAGCATAGTCATTTTTCTTTTTTCCTTTCACACCCCCCACCCCTTGTTTATGGATGGCAGAGGCCCAGATGGCAGTACCCGAAAACTACCAACCTGTCTTCATGCTGAAGAATTATCCGGGGACAAACAGGGAGCAAAATGCCAAATAAATTAATTCCCATGTTAATGTCTCCATTCTTTATGGGTAGCAATAAAGAACAATCCACCAGACAAACCACTGAAATAGAATTAAAAGAGCAACAACAAAAAAGTGAAAGAACAAAACTAGGAAACCAAGTCTAAGACATGCTGATGGATGGTAGTCTCAGCTTATCGGAAGGAGTTAGTCAGAGATCTCTTGTGCATAGAGTAAGTCAGCCCTGGCGAGTGAGATGGTGGCTATGAGGGGCGCAGTGGCAGAGATGTGGTCTAGATGGGAAGACATGATAGGAGAGATGCTCATGGGAGGAAGGTGAGAGAGGGAGCTGGTTAAGGGCTGGAGACTTGAATGAAAAAGTTCATGAAAGACGAAAGTACTTGTGAGCAAGAAGGATACACTGAAAGAGAGATAGAAAACCTGGGCCTACCTGTGGAAATTTGTTTAAAGCTGACCATCCTTTAGGCTTACCGTCCAATTGCTGTATGACTGCCATAGTTCCTCATATTTGAGGCAAAGTTTACTTCAATTCTCACGCAAAATTACATTCTATTGGCTAATTAGTTTCTACATGCAGACACACACACACACACACATAGTAGCAACATCTTACTGAGTTTTCTTAAATCCAACAGGTGGCTTCTTCTTGGATCTCTGAATGGTGGTGAGATCAACCTCTGGGACAGCCAAGTGTGAACACAGTCCAAAACAACAGACTTCTTTTGCTCCGTGTCAGTTCAGCTTCCTACAAACAAAATTAAAGTAGCATTGGGTTAGTGATTGGAAATGCATATCAAAGAGAAGAAGCTTAACTCAAAACAGATTTTCCTAACCATCTTCAATGTACACGTGTAGGAGGAATGCATTCTTTATTTGCAACAGTGCAAATGTCAGTGATTATAAACATGTGTGTGACTGTTTGCCAGCAATTTGTTCTTGCTCTTGGATGATGAGACCCTTACAGAATCCAGGCAGAATGTGGAACTCCCATCGGCTTCAGTGTGAAATATAGAGATATGAATGGTGGTGACAAAAGGGGACACAGGAAAGGCCTGTGGGAATAGCCCTTTGTGGGGAAGTATGTTGATCTCTTGTTCTGGGGTGCATGCTTGGAATGGTACACACACGTCTTCTCTCACTAGGACTAGGACTGCTTAAAGAATGCAAATATAAGTAAGTTTATTTGTGAGAAAAATACATTTTCAAGGACTGGTAAAATGACTTGGAGGAACGGAGGAGCCAGGGAGCTTCTGATGAGTATTGTCAGGATGTCTCTTCTTCTCTTTCAGCCACCAGGATATGTTTCACATTTTGTTTCCCAAACAAGGACTAGACTGGATCCCAGAAGGGAATGGTTTCCTTAGTATACATTCTGAATTCTTTTGTAAGGGAAAAATAATAATATGTAAGAACAAATGAAAATGTTGTGGCTGGAGATGTTCCTGGGTTAATATCAGGATGTTTGCCTGTTGGTTTCCGTTTCATCAAACAACATAGCTGCCAATTCATCCATCTGTAAAAGTGCTCCTTGTGGACGCCCTCAAGAGAAGCACTGGGCTGTTTTCTTTGCAGTAAAGGTTTTCTTGGGAGTTGTTTACTTTCTGTGGTTGAAGTGGGGAACATGTGGGTCCCTTTACCGAGTCCTCATATTCCATGTGTACTCTGTATTTTAATGAGGCTGTTTCCTAGTCAGAACAGTGTCTCCCTTTTTTTTGTCATTCCAAATCTTTCAGTGTTTTCAGGGCCTATCTGAGGGCCCTGGAGATCCTCACCCAACCTTTCATCCTTCCCTGGCTGTCCCCACCTCTGTGTACTTATGAGGCAATGTTGCAGCACTTCATTACATGTTGTTCGTGTTTCAGCATTGTAAGATTTTTTTCTTTTAAATGACTACCCTTTTTAATCAGGTAGTAAGACCGTTGTGGGTCGAGGCATGTTTTATGCTTCCCACATATCACTCCAGACTTAAAATGGAACCAGAAATACATGAGAGGCTCAAATAAGAATTCTTTTTCTGTTCTCTACAAATCTCCAAATGCATAATGAGCAAATATGCAGGTTATTCTGATATTTTACACTATTATTTGATGAAAAAGAAAATTTAAAAATATGCGATAATAGGGAAAATCTTATGCTCATTTAATGATTCTGGTAAGTCAAGGAGAAAAAGGTACAATTAATGAGTAAAACCAAAGTGAACAAACTATGTAACCAGGAATAGAAATTGAAAACTGAATAAAATAGACTTAGATAGTGGGGGATGCAATTGTCTGGAAGGGGAATTTTTAAAAGAACTTCTTTGGATTTTATAAAAGTTATAAGCTTCAAGAAGGAGAATCTGTCTCCCATTATTTTGGAAAACAATTCAGCACTCTACTTAAAATATTTGTAGCAGGCTGGGCACAGTGGCATATGCCTATAATCCCAGCACTTTGGGAGGCCGAGCTGGGCCATCGCCTGAGGTCAGGAGTTCAAGACCAGCCTGACCAACATGATGAAACCCCGTCTCTACTAAAATACAAAAATTAGCCAGGCATGAAGGCGGGTGCCTGAAATCCCAGCTACTCAGGAGGCTAAGACAGGAGAATCAGTTGAACCCAGAAGACGGTGGTTGCAGTGAACCACGATCGTGTCACTTCACCCCAGCCTGGGTAGCTGAGTAAGAGTCTGTCTCAAAAAAAAAAAAAAAAAAAAAAAAAAAACACCCAGAGACTAAATTCTAAATCATAAAGTCAGGTTTAATCAGAAAACACAGTCTTCAAGAAGACAAAATTTCTGGCAATGTGGTAGATCACCTATTGTAAGGCGGGCCTATACCTGCTACAAACATAAAATACCAAATGATGTAAGTATAAAAAGTATTTCCAAATAGATCATCTGCTTAAAATACCAAGAAATGTCCGCCCATTGTCAGGTATTAAGAATGAAAGAAAAGTTTGCACAATAAAGGGAAGCCAATCCTACCAGGGCAGTGGGGGTGGAGACTTTAGGGTCAGATATGAGGATTCTGACACCCACGCAGAGAGAGGGAATGTTGCTACAAGCCTGTGCTAAGGAGAAGGAGGTCTGTACCTTCACAGACACACAAACACACACCACACACACACACACACACACACTCTCTCTCTCTCTCTCTCTCACACACACACACACAGAGGCGGCCCACCACCAGCCCTGGGAAGCAGTGAGAAATGTTGTTACATTTCCAGGCCTTGATGTTGCAACAAAGGCATTTGTAGACCTGCACCGAGTGCAGTATGAAATTACACTATCTTCCTGCCATGAAAGCCTCAAGCCAATAAATGACTATAATCGTCGTTCCAGGAACACTGACACCTCCCTGCGCCAGCCTGTTTAAACATCAGCTTGGGTTAGCCAAAGATGTCTTAGGTCTCAGGAAACAAAAAGCACAAAATATCAAAGAAAAACATTGCTAACTTAGACTTCTTTAAAATAAAAAAGTATGCTCCTGAAAAATACTGTGAAAAAAATGGAAAGTGAAGTCACAGAGTGGGAGGAAATACTTGCAAAACATATACCTAGCAAAGGACATGCATTTAAATTATGGAGAATTCAATTTAATAATAAAGAGGCACAGAACTCAATTTTTAAATTGACAAAGGATTTGAACAGACACTTCACCAAAGAACTTTCTTTTTAAATTTAAAACTCAACAGTATGAAGTGCTAGAAAGAACATACAGCAGCTGGAACTCATACATCACTGGTAAGAGCAGAATGGCACAATGACTGGAAAGCTGTTTGTGTCTTCTAACACCCACAAGTAATCCCACACCTAAGATGTTACTATAACAGCCCAGCAACTCTACTCCCAGGTGTTTACCCAAGAGATATAAAAACACACAAAGGTAAATGTCTGTAGCAGCCTTATTCAGAATTGTCAAAAACAGAAACAACTAAACTGTCCACCACCAGTATGGATCAACAAACTGTGATATACCCATGCTCTAGAATGCTACTCAGCAATAAAAAAAGGAACTACAGACACATGCCACAGTCTGGGTGAATCTCCAAAGCATTATACTGAGTGAAAGAAGCCAAATATAAACAGCTATATCCTCTATGATTTCATTTATATGACCTGCTGGAAAAAGTAAAACTATAGGAACAGAAATCAGATCAGTGATTTCCAGGGACCGAAGCAGGGTAAGGGGATTAAATACAAAGGTGCATTAAGAAACTTATTCGAGGTGAGAGATCCAAGATGGACAATTACTAGCAGCTCAGGATTGCAGCTCCCAGTGAAAGTGCAGAGAGTGAGTGGACGCCACACTTACTAACAAATTTTTGCTGCCCACGGACCAGGGCATTCCCAGCAGAGGAGTCCCACGGGTTGCCAGCGCAACCCTTTCGGCTGGTGCAGCTGTTTTGCCAGTGCCTCGGCCCGGCGGCTCTTGGTGCGGAGTAAACGGGACTGGGTCTCCTTTTGGATGATGTTTGGAGCTCTGTGAAGTCAGAGCAGTCCATTCAGCTGATTGAAAAAGGGACTGAAGAGGGAAGCCAGACTGGAGACCCCCAGGTAGAAAAGCACCACAAATTTCAACGCTGCTATTTTAGCCAGCATTGTGGGTCACAGTGAAAATTACATAGACTCTGGAGCTGGGAATCAACAAGCTGGACGTCCACTCAGAGACCTAACTTGAAAGTTGGTAATTACAAAGATGACAGGTGGATAAAACCATAAAGATGCCAAGAAGCCACCATAAAAAAACTGAGAACACTCAAAAGCAGAAAGTCTCTCCTTCTACAGAGGACGCTAGTTCTTCATCAGTAATGGAACAAGGCCTGATGGAAAACGAGTGTGAAGAATTAACAGAGTCAGGCTTCAGAAGGTGGCTAATAAGAAACTTCTGTGAGCTAAAAGAATATGTTCTAACCCAATGCAAAGAAACCAATAACTTTGAAAAAAGGTTTGATGAAATGCTAATGAGAATGGACAATTTAGAGAGGAACATAAACGAATTAATGGAGCTGAAAAACACAATACGAGAAATCCGTGAAGTATGCACAAGTCTTAACAGTCAAATTGATCAAGCAGAAGAAGGATATTAGAGGTTGAAGACCAACTTAATGAAATGAAACGGGAAGATAAAATCAGAGAAAAAAGGATAAAAAGAAATGAGCAAAATCTCCAGGAAATATGGGACTATGTGAAAAGACCTAATTTACACTTAATAGGTATACCTGAAAGTGACAACGAGAATGAATCCAAGCTGCAAAATATTTTTCAGGATATTATCCAGGAAAATTTTCCTAAACTAGCAAGGCACGACAATACTCAACTCCAGGCAATACAGAGAACCTCACAAAGATATTCCTCAAGAAGACCAACCCCAAGACACATAATTGTCAGATTTACTCGGATTGAAATAAAGGAGAAAATACTAAGGGTGGCCAGAGAGAAAGGCCAGGTTACCCATAAAGGGAAGCCTATCAGACTCACAGCAGATCTCTCAGTAGAAACTCTACGGGCCAGGAGAGAGTGGGGGTTAATATTTAACATCCTTAAAGAAAAAAACCTTCAACCCAGAATTACATATCCAGCCAAACTAAGTTTTACAAGTGAAGGAAAAATAATTTTTTTTTGTAAAAAAGCAAGAACTCAAGAGATTTCATCACCATCAGGCCTGTTTTACAACAACTTCTGAAAGAAGTACTATACACAGAAACTAATAACCAGCATTAGTTATCCTAAAAACTTACCAAAAAGTAAAGAATATTACAACAATGAAGAATTTACATCAACTAATGGGCAAACAGCTAGTTAGCCTTAAATAACAATATTAAACTCACATATATCAATATTAAGCCTAAACTTAAATGGATTAAATGCCCCAATCAAAACATACCGTTAGACAAACTGAATAAAAAGTTAAAACCCATCGGTACGCTGTATTCAGAACTTTCTTATAGGCAAGGACACACAAAGACTTAACATAAAGGGATGGAGGAAGATCAACCAACCTAATGGAGAGCAAAAAAAAAAAACATGATTTGAACTCAGACCTGGAACAAGCAAATTTAATAAATATTTAATGAACTTACCACCCCATATCCACAAAACATATATTTTTTTCAATATTATATCATACCTATTCTAAAAGTGATCCCATAATAGGAAATAAATCACTTTTTAGCAATTGCATAAGCATTTCACAGATTTAAATGAAATCCTGAGCAATAGAGCAAGATTCTCTCTCTCTCCCCCTTTCTCTTTCCTTTTTCTCTTTATTCTGCTTTTTTCTTTCTCTTAAAAAAACCTCCCCTCGCTCTTTCTCTTTCTTTCTCTTTTATAAAAGAAAAAAAAAAGCACAAATTAAAGCACATGTGATATAATTACATACCACTAGAATGGCTAAAATGAAAAAGACGGACAATACAAAACATTGGTGAAGGTGTGGAACAATAAGCACTCACAAACTCATAGGGGTTTAAATGGGTCCAACCAGTTTGGAAAACTGGCAGTATCTAGTAAAGCTGAGCATATACATACCTGATGACTCCACCATCCCAATTCTAGGTCTGTACCCAACAGAAGTGGGGACGCATGTTGACCAAAATTGTTTCCACCTTTAGGCTATTGTAAAGAGTGCTACCATAAATATGCCACACAGAATATTCAAAAGTACAAAAAAAACAAAAACAAAAAACAGTTATGTGCTTGGTACTATTCTCTTTGTTTTTTTGTTTGTTTTGTTTTGTTTTGTTTTGAGTCAGGGACTCACTCTCTAAAAAAAAAAAAAAAACTTTCCACCTGCCTTGAGGCATGTGGATACCAATTTGTAAGGCCCTAATGCTCACTTGAGCCTTCATACGTCATCAAAGTGGTTCTCTTTGGGAACTGTGCTCCTGCTCCTGTACCTTAAGCTGGTGTAATGACCAGTTGCAAAGAGGAGATTATGATGCACCCCAGGAGCCATCAGACTTATATTCAGTATGTATTTGATGCACTATTTTTTTTTTTTTGGCACCATCTAGCTCTTTCACTTCTGTTAAAAAGACCCACTGAAATTGTACTTGAAATAATACAGCTTTCCCTTATCAGGTAAACACATAACATTCAGTTTTGTCTCAGACTGCTATATGGCAATCTTTGTTAATTTCTTTTCTACACCATACCATAATAGGATACCTAATGTGAAATCAGAAGCCAATTATTCTAAACATTTTATTTATTTATTACTATTATTATTATTATTATTATTATTTTGAGACAGAGTTTTGCTATTGTTGCCCAGGCTGGAGTGCAATGGTCTGATTGTAACCTCCACCTCCCAGGTTCAAATTATCCACCCACCTCAGCCTCCCAAAGTCCTGGGATTACAGTCCTGTACCACCACACCCAGCTAAATTTTTGTATTTTTAGTAGAGGCTGGGTTTTACCAGGTTGACCAGGCTGGTCTTGAACTCCTGACCCAAGAAACCCACCTGCCCCGGCCTCCCAAAGTGCTGGGATTACAGGCATGAGCCACTGCGCCCAGCCCAATTATTCTAAACATTTTAGGGGTACTTATTATAGGCATTGAAAATTTACATAGTTTTGGGGACCAGGCAAGAAACATAATCCAAGGGACTGGGACAATACCAAGAAGATGGAGGACATGCCACAAACTGGTAAATGTGTCACTCTTCTAAAGAGGAAGCTAATTCTCAGCTCCAGGAATTGTGGTCACATGGCAACACTAGTCAATGGTTGGCCATCTTCTGATTCTCTTAGAAAAGTTGCAAATCTGTATTTTAATATGAACATTCTTGCGGTTTAATAGGCCTAAATATAACATAGTTTCAGGTCTGTGGGCTGCGCCTTTGTGACTTCAGGCTTAAAATAGTTTAAAAATTGTATTGGATAATGGAGATAAAAGCGCTGCAGGCTACAAAGGAAACAGACACATAGATACAGGAGTTAAGGTATAAGGTAAAGTGCTATAATAAAGGCAGGTTCAAGGTTGATGGGGGCACAGGGAAACTAGGAATTTGCAGAAGATCAAACTCTTGGCTCCTCTTGTCTTTGCAATGTGTCATTTATTTGAAACCTGAGCCTGTATGGGCACGGCATATGTCTACAACATTAGTATAAAAGTGTCCCAGTACAATAAGCCTATAGTTATGTCCTGTTTCCTATTATAAAAGCATTCACTTTGGCAGCTGACTGTTGGCTTTAAAAAAAAAATAGCAGGCCAAGTGCAGTGGTTTACACCTGTAATCTCAGCACTTTGGGAGGCCAAGGTGGGCGGATCACCTGAGGTTGGGAGTTCGAGACCAGCCTGACCAACGTGGAGAAACCCCGTCTCTACTAAAAATACAAAATTAGCTGGGCGTGGTGATACATGCCTGTAATCCTACTTGGGAGGCTGAGGCAGGAGAATCACTTGAACCTGGGAAGTGGAGGTGGCAGTGAGCCAAGATCATGCCATTGCATTCCAGCCTGGGCAATAAGAGTGAAACTCCATCTCAGAACAAAACAAAACCAACCACCAAATTCGACTTTACCAGTGGTTCTCTACCAGGGATGATTTTGCTGCCCGAAGGACATTTGGCAATGTCTGGAGACATTTTTGGTTATCATAGCTGGGGGCAGGAAGAAGATGCCACTGGTATCTTGTGGTTAGTGGCCAGGGATGCTGCTATATATCCTATAGCACACAAGACAGCCCCACCATAAAGAGTTATATGGGCCGGGCGCGGTGGCTCACACCTGTAATCCCAGACTTTGGGAGGCCAAGGCGGGCAGATCACAAGGTCAGGACTTTGAGACCAGCCTGACCAACGTGGTGAAACCCTGTCTCTACTGCAAATACAAAAATTAGCCAAGCATGGTGGCACGTGCCTGAATTCCAACTACTCAGGAGGCTGAGGCGGGAGAACTGCCTGAACCCAGGAGGCAGAGGTTGTAGTGAGCCGAGATCGCACCACTGCACGCCAGCCTGGGCAACAGAGAGAGACTCAATCTAAAAAAAAAAAGAGTTATAGGGCCCAAAATGTCAAAAGTGCCAGTGATGAAAGACCCTGACCTAGGGATTTACAGTCATGTCCTATAGCAAAATACTAGATACTGCAATTCAATCTGCTCTCAGATGTACCATGACTGAGCGTTGTTTCTCTCTCTCCTTTCTTTGGCAGTGCAGGCTAGCCAAGTCTCCTATGTGTTATGCAGGGACAATCTGCTTTTCCTTTGCTACCACTCCGAAATGGGCACATGCAAAACCAACTCACAGCGCAGCAGAACAAGTGAGTTCCTGTCAACAGGACTCAGGCTCTATACATTCATTACTGTTCTTCTTATTACTTAATCATGTCCTTGAGATCTCACCCTCCCAGCTCAAGTAACTTAGCAAGATATTTCTTTCCAATAAACAATGAGCTTTCCCAAGAGGAATTCTGGTGCAAAACATTTTCATTAACTGGTTGTTTCAAGTGACAGTGGTAAACTTTGAAATCTTATTTGTCAGACAAAAATCTGGCACATCAGTGGACCTTTGTAATGAAACTAATATGAATTTCTGATGTTATCGTTTAGAAACGTTGGAATTTTAATACCTGAAGAGTATTGTAAGATTGAAACAGCAGCACGTGCAAATATACATCAGATGAAAGCTAACAAATGTGCTATGTTCCCGTTTCCCAAAAACAATGCAGCATTTTGTGAAGCTGGCCTAGTTTTTTTTTATGGCTCTTTGTCAATTTTCGACTAAGCAGAGGTTGTGTTAAAGGGGATGTGAGAGGAAAGAGAAACCGTATGTGTGCACTTGTGTGTGTGTGTGTGTGTATGCACACGCACGCGTGCCCCTGTATGTGTGTATTGATGGTGGCAAAGAGGAGGTGATTTCTGTTACCTCCATGGCTGATAACTCTTAAAACATTGAGAAAACCCCATCGGGATATATAGTTCATAAAACATAGCTTTTAAAAAGTATCTACAATTTCAAATTCAAATGAAGGGCAAAAAAATTCAGCTTGATGTAGATTCAGTGAACTGGGCTGAAGGACTATAATTCCCATCTGAATCCTCATCCCAGCTTTATTCCTGATGGTCCTACCATCCCTCCTTATCTTGTGGTTTTCAATCAATGAATATGTGATATTCAAGTCAGGATCAGATTCCCCCCTCCTTACCTATGAGGTTGGAAACCCACATAATTTCCTGTGTCTGTGTTAAGCGATACTGGAATAGGAAATATTGTCCTGATGTTAAATAATAAGCAAAACCATCTTATCTACTGGCTCCAGGAAGTAAAGACTTGCTCCTGGAGGATAAGATTAGATATGAGCAGAGGCTGGGAGAGAGGGAAGAATGGGGAATTACTGCTTAATGGTTACAGAGTTTCTGCTTAGTTTAACGAAAAGGTTTTGGAACTAGATACTGATGATGGTTGGACAGCAGTGTGAATGTTATTAATGCTACTGTACTGTACACTTAAGAATGGTTAAGATGGGCTGGGCATGGTGGCTCATGCCTGTAATCCCAGCACTTTGGGAGGCCAAGGCAGGAGAATTCTCACCTAAAGTCAGTAGTTCGAGACCAGCCTGACCAATATGGTGAAATCCTATCTCTACTAAAAACACAAAACTTAGCTGGGCGTGGTGGCGGGCGCCTGTAGTCCCAGCTACTTGGGAGGCTGAGGCAGGAGAATTGCTTGAATCCAGGAGGCGGAGGTTGTAGTGAGCCGAGATTGCACCACTGCACTCCAGCCTGGGCAACAGTGCAAACATCCATCTTTAAAAAAAAAAATAGTCAAGATGGTAAATTTTATGTTCTACTTTGCAACAATTTTTTTTTAAAGCCTGGAGGACTTCGCTGCCCTCCTATCTTTTCTTTTCTCCCCCTACCCCATAGTTCTGCATGACAGAGTTTAGGGAAAGGAGAATACAGATCTCCTGAACCCAAATGCTTTCAGAAAACCAGGCCAGTAACATAAATAAGTGAAACCAGCCAGCTGATCTGCTTTAGGGGGTAGGAGGGATTGGGGTAAAGCGGAGAGTATGAGCCCATTCTAAGCAGGCACACTCACAGCTCCTCTCCTGACAGTTGCTGCCATACAGAAATGTGAGCCCCAGTGTTGCCAGGCCTTCTCATTTACTTTTTTTTTTTTTTTTGAGACAGAGTCTTGCTCTGTGGCCCATGCTGGAGTGCAGTGGTGCGATTTCTCAACTTCCACCTCCCAGATTCAAGTGATTCTCCAGGCTGACGCCTGTAGTATCAGCACTTTGGGAGGCCAGGACAGACGGATCACGAGGCGGCTGGTCAAGAGTTCGAGACCAGCCTGGCCAATATGGTGAAACCCTGTCTCTACTAAAAATGCAAAAACTAGCCAGGCATGGTTGGGAGTGCCTGTAATCCCAGCTACTCAGGAGGCTGACGTAGGAGAATTGCTTGAACCCGGGAGGCGGAGGTTACAATGAGCCGAGATCGTGCCATTGCTCTCCAGCCTGGGCGACAGAGCGAGACTCCGTCTCAAAAAAAAAAAAGTTGGTATATGCACGCTTATGTATATGAGTGGTGGCTAAAAGTGGAGGAAAACTTTTCACTTCATATTCTTTAATATTTAAATTTCGCATGTCAAAAATATAACATCAACTCCAAATATAAATAAATAAAATAAAATAAATATAGAAGTTCAATAAGGCTTGCTATGTCTGATTGTTTATTGGTTACTATTTTGCATTATGATTTCATAAAGAAAATATTGCTAAAACATAAATTTCTGGAAATGCAAAAAATTTAAAAATGCAGCCATAGTTTTTTCTCTTTAATTTTTAACTTTCTATGTTGATATAATTTTAGACTTACAGGAAAGTTGTAAAAAAAAAAAAAAGTACAGAATTCTTACATACCCTTGTCAGTTTTCCTATGTCAATATTGTACATAAGTAGTACCATTACCAATGCCAGGAAATAAACACTGCTACCATATTACTACACTAGACAGACTGTTTGGCCAAAATATTAACCTTGAAGCCCAAGTAAGCACTTAGAAATTGCTTTACTAACAGCAAAAAAAAAAAAAAAAAAGTAAAAAGCTGGCCAGAAAGTTTTTTCTTTCTTTCCTCCTTCCTTCCCTCCTTCCTTCCTTCCTTTCTCTCTCTCTCTCTCTCTCTCTCTCTCTCTCTCTCTCTCTCTCCTTCCTTCTTTCTTTTTTTCTTTTCTTTTCTTTTCTGAGATGGACATTACCTCTCTCTCCCAGGCTGGAGTGTGGTGCTGTGATCTTGGCTCACTGCAACCTCCGCCTCCCAGGTTCAAATTATTCTCCTGCCTCAGCCTCCCGAGTAGCTGGGATTACAGACACATGCCCAACCCTGACTAATTTTTGTATTTTTGGTAGAGACGGGGTTTCACCATGTTGACCAGGCAGGTATCAAACTCCTGACCTCATGTGATCTGCCCACCTCAGCCTCCCAAAGTGCTGGGATTACAGGCATGAGCCACCACGTCTGGACCAAAAGTTTAGTCCTTCACTGCAGCACCTGAAGAAATGCTTCAATTATTTAGAGTGGGAAAACGGGTCACATAGGGTTGTCAGTTGTACCATCTTTCTTGTTCCCCACTTTGCTAAGTAAGAGTTAATTTCCTTGATTCCTCATCCATTCCTCACCATGTGCACCTTCTTTGATTTAAATCTGCAGTTTGTTTCCAACTGAGCCCATTCCAGGTGGTGATGTATCTTCACCATCCCCTCCCTACTCTTCATTTTGTGACTTTTTAATTTGGGCTCCATCAGGATTGCAGCTGCCTCTTTTCTTCTTTTTCTTCTTCTTCTTCTTCTTCTTCTTCTTCTTCTTCTTCTTCTTCTTCTTCTTCTTCCTTCTTCTTCTTCCTCTTCCTCCTCTTCTTCTTCTTCTTTCTTCTTCTTCTTTTTTTCTTCTCTTCTTTCTTCTCCTTCATCCTCTTCCTCTTCCTCTTCCCCTTCTTCTTCCTCTTCCTCTTCTTCTTCTTCCTCCTCCTCCTCTTCCTCCTCCTCCTCCTCCTCCTTCTTCTTCTTCTTTCTTCGTCCTTTCTTTTTCTCATATAGGGTTTCACCCTGTTGCCCAGGCTGGAGTGCAGTGGCGTGATGACAGCTCACTGCAGCTTTGACATCCTAGGCTCAAGTGATCCTCCCACCTCGGCCTCCTAGGTAGCTGGGACACCACAGATGCATGCTACCACACCTGACTAATTTTTGATATTTTGTGTAGAGTTGGGGTTTCACCATGTTTCCTTGAGCCCAACTCTTGGGCTCAAGTAGCTCGCCCAGCTTGGCCTCCCAAAGTGCTAGGATTGCCGGTGTGAGCCACCGTACCAGGCTGCTGGCTTACAGCTTCTGCAGAGGAGCCTCGGGACCAATGCTCCTGCTTCCCAGCAAGACTCATCTTGTTCTCCAGCTCCCACACAGCCTTCTGAGTCAATTCTGCCTGGTCTTAGTCTCTGAAAAATAAATATTTGATAAAATACTGGTATTGGATTCATGTGCTACTCCAAGAGACATTTACCTGCAATGTGGAAATCCTATCGGCATTATGGTAAGTGGGATGGTGTGATGGTGAGTCAGGGAGGAAGATAAGGAAACCTGAGTGCTATAGTTTGGACGGTTATCTCTCCAAATCTAGTGTTGAAACTTGATTCCCAATGTTGGAGATGGGGTCTAATGGGAGGTGTTTGGGTCATGGGGCAGATCCCTCATGAATAGACGGTTGCCCTCCCTGTGTGTGGGCAGGGGAGTGAGTGAGTTCTTACTCTATTAGTTCTTACCAGACCTGGTTGTGAAAATGAGCCTGGCACCTCCCCGTCTCTTGCTTCCACTCTGGCCATGTGATTTGTACACACCCCAGCTCCCCTTCGCCTTCCGCCATGAGTGGAGAAGCTCCCTAACGTCCTCATCAGAAGTAGACGCCCATGCTTCTTATACAGCCGGCAGAACCATCAGCCACATAAACCTCTTTTCTTTTCTTTTTTTTTTATTTTTGAGCTAGATCTTGCTATGTTGCCCAGGCTGGAGTACAGTGGCACGATCTTAGTTCACTACAACCTCTGCCCCCTGAGATTCAAGTGATTCTCATGTCTCAGCCATCCAAGTGGCTGGGATTACAGGTATGCGTCACCAGGCCTAGCTAATTTTTGTATTTTTAGTAGAGATGGGGTTTCACCATGTTGGCCAGGCTGGTCTTGAACTCCTGGCCTCAAGTGATCCACCTGTCTCAGGCTCCCAAAGTGCTGGGATTACAGCCATGAGCCACTGTGCCAGGCCAACCTCTTTTCTTTCTAAATTATCCAGCCTCAGGTATTCCTCTACAGCAACACAAAAACAGACCAAGATACTGAGTGTCTGCAGAACTTGTCACTAGCAAGCTAGGCGGCCTTGGCCAACTCGCTCAAGTGCTCTAGGTCTCATTTTCCTGAAAAACAAAAGAATGAGGCTACATGCACATTTCTTAATATTGTTAGCATCAAGGGCCGGTTTGAAAATCTGATGAAATAAATCTATAGACTCATACCCTCAGAAATATGCATACTGTGCCTAAATATTGAAACCGCCTTTGCAAACTTATGACTGAGACAGTGAAAGAGGTCACATTTAAACGACTCCATCTTGCCTTTAACCTCCAAGCTGTTCTTGTTCATTCCTGGGCGTAGGCGGAACTAATTTTGGGAGAAAATTAGTTTATACTTTAAAACAAAGACGGTAACCGCCTTTTCCCATAATAAACTTTCTTCCTGCCTGGGGACTAGACTACTAACATTAGCCACAAGATTAGAAATTATGGTTTAGTAGTCACAGAGCTGGAGGCTGCAAGAATCTGACCTTCCCTAAAGTGCTCCTAAGATCAGTGCTTGAGATGTTTTGCAGACTCTACTCTTGATGGATCAACCAGCACCACCCAGATCGAGAAACTGGCCCATCTGATACTGTGACTCCCGCGTCCCGCACTGCCCACCCAGGAACTGATTCAGCACAAGAAGACAGGGACGCCCTTCGATTTCACCTTTGACCCAACCAATCAGCACTCCCCAACTCACTGCCCCTCCCCTGCCACCAAACTGTCTTTAAAAACTTTGATCCTCAAATGTTGGGGAAGAATGATTTGAGTAATAATAAAACTCCTGTCTCCAGCTCAGCTGGCTCTGCATTAATTACTCTTTCTCTATTGGGATTCCCCTTACTGCCTAGACAAAGCTGTGAACCCATTGGGTGGTTACAGTATTTTCATATATCGGAAAAGAACAAAAATGTGAAAATATGGGAGGTCACAGACATTACTTATCTTTTCACATTTTGCTCCACTTTCCTCAGGATCTTTGTTATACAGATCAGGGACATGCAGAAAGGAGGACTGGACGTAACAAGAGAGGCTGGATTGATTTACCTAAGAAGGGTCAGGGCGCTGATGGAGAAGGTAAGAATAGATCTGGGGTAGATAAAATGTACTTCATCAGAATTACAAAAGTGAAAAACAACCCAAGGGATGGGAGAAAATATTCACAAGTCATTTATCTGACAGGGGACTTGTATCCAGACTATGTGATGAGCTCTTAGCAACTCAGCAGTAGAAAGATAAATTGCTAGATTTAAAAACGGGTGAAGAATTTGAAAAGACATATCCCCAGTGAAGGTAGACACATGGCCAATAAGCTCATGAAAAGATATTCAATCTCATTAGCCTCATTCACATTAGGGAAATGCAAATCAAAACCCACAATGAGATACCACTTTACATCAACTAGGCTAGAATACAAAAGATGAACAGTAACAAGTGTTGGTAAGAATGTGGACAATTAGAACCCTCACACATTGCTGATGGGAATGTAAAAGTGATTCAGCTACTCGGGAAAATAATTTCTCAGTTCCTCAAAAAGCTAAACATGACCTAGCAATTACACTCATAGCTATGCACCTAAGAGAATTGAAAAGAAATAGTCACAGAAAGATTTGCATGTGAATATTCATAGCAACGTTATTCATAATTGCCAAAAAGTGGAAGCAGCTCAGATGCTCCTCAGCTGATGAATGGGTAAACAAAATGTTGTATTTCTATGCAATGGAATCTTAGTCAGTCATGAAAAGGGATGAAGTACTCATATATTACATGCTGCAACATGGATGAACCTTGAAAACATGATGTTAAAGGAAAGAAGCCAGACATAAAAGGTTGCAGTATTTCATTTATGTAAAATGCCATGAACAGGCAAACCTATAGAGACAGATAGTAGATTAGTGGTTGCCAGGGGCTGGAAGAAAGGAATAGTGGGGAGGGACTGGGTTTCTTTTCTTTTTTTTGGAGATGGAGTTTTGCTCTTGTTGCCCAGGCTGGAATGCAATGGTGTGATCTCAGCTCGGTGCGATCTCAGCTCACCGCAACCTCCATCTCCTGGGTTCAAGCAATTCTCCCGCCTCAGCCACCTGAGTAGCTGGGATTGTAGGCATGCGCCACCACGCCTGGCTAATTTTGCATTTTTAGTAGAGACAGGGTTTCTCCATGTTGGTCAGGCTAGTCTCAAACTCCCGACCTCAGGTGATCTGCCTGCCTTGGCCTCTTAAAGTGCTGGGATTACAGGGGTGAGCCACTGCATCTGGCTGGGTACAGTTTTGTTTTTTTTTAATGGGAGTGATGAAAACATTCTGGAATTGGTGATGGTTGTACAATCTTATGACTATACTGAAAATCACTGATTTGTAGACTTTGAAAAGTTAAATTTTAAGGTGCATAAATTATATCTCAACAAAAAGAATAGATTTGGGGGCACAGAGGAGAGAAGAAATGAGAATGACAAGGGCGCAGTAAAAGAGTTTTGGGAAGAATGAGAAAAAGCAGCTCAAGGTATCTCTGCCTTCATGTATGAAATGTGGGACAGATGGGAGGGTAAAGAGGAGTTTTAGGAGGCTTGATGTATATTTGGAATATATTCCCACCTCCTTGCATTACTTATTCTAGAAGCTCCAGAAATTTCATAGTTTGAAAAGATTTTGGAATTGGATGTGTGAGTTTGGGGAATGTGGAATTGAACTGGGACTTACTTGGCTTACACATTCATTCAGTCAGCAAATGTTTATTGAGCATCTACTGAGTGCCAAGCCCTGTTCTGTGAACTGTGGGATACAGTGGTGAATAAGACAGAATGAAGGACTACCCTTCTGGAACTTATACTTTGTGTGTGTGTGTGTGTGTGTGTGTGTGTGTGTGTGTGTGTGTGTGTGTGTGCAAGAGCACACAGTGTGGAGCTCAGGCGCAGAATTGATGACAAAAGGTACATGACAATTTCAAGTGGTGACAAGTGCTACTAATAAAAAGAAGGTTGAGTAAACCAATAATGAATGACAGGATTCTGAGGGCTACATTTGAGGGTGGGTTTCATGGGAACTAAAAGCCTACAGCTTTAGAGACCTTAGCTTTAGAATCCTGGGTGAGACCATCTCTAAACATCCCTTTTATCTAAGAAAAAAAAATCTGTAACTCATGTATCAGACATGAAAGATATAAAAGTGACATACTCCAAATTAAAAATAACTAATATAAAATGTCTGTAATTTGGAACCTGCCAATTTGGAATTTGTGCTAATGTAAAGAAGGGCTGGGCTGAGATTTAGTTTTATATTTGTCAGTAAAAAAGATTTGGCAAAATAAACAATGTGAAAGTCAAACCACTGAATTGACTCCCTCAATCAACTCATGGGCACTTCCTGAGAGTCTCCTGTGTCCAAGGAACTGAGATGACACCAAGAGAAGACACTTGGTAGATGCTAAAACTGGAAGGAACTTGGGTGATGATGTAATAACGACTTCAATCCCTTCATTGTCCAGAGAAGGAAACTGATATTCAGAAGCCCCAGGGACTTGGCCAAGTTTCCACAGTTTGCTGGTCACAGAACTGGGCTTACAGTCCAGGTGCCCTAATTCCAGGTTCAGTCACAAGCATTCATTTGGAAATAATTGATATGTTAATGCAAGATTGTCTATTTACTAAACCAAGGACCTAAAGTTCCTCTGAAACAACACATTACTTCTAATTTCTCCTTCTACCCATGAACAATAATGAAACGTATTTTGTTCGTGTTTTCCCTTTATTTATTCAGATTCTTTATGAAACAATACATCACTTCTTAATTCTGTTTTATCAATTAGCAGTCATGATTGGCTTATTTTTTTCTTGCATTCAGCATTATACTCGGAAGCATTAGGAATAGGAAGATCATTTAGATACAGCCCCCCGACTTCAGAAAGCTAAATATCCAGAAGAGAAAGTAAGAGATGTTCACAGATAATTATGATGTAGGGTAGACCTTGATGCCACATGAGAGTGCCACTCTTGTCACCAGGTTCCCCGGGAGCTAAGTCACCTCGGCTTGGGTGAGGGGAAAGCAGGAAAATGTATTCTGATTTTACAAAGCTCTAGAGAAATAAAGTCTGGAGTTCATTAAAAACTGTTCAAATCTTTGGGCAAGAAAAAGCATATAAACTGCAAGGGAAAATAAGCAATTTCCTTAAACTCCCCACCACCCCCAAACAATCATTGTTTAACCACAGGGCTCATTTTTAAAACTGGTTGCGGAGATTTTTAGAAGCCTTAAGTAATACTCTGGGCAAATATCTATAACTGCACTCAAGCTGACATCCATTACACCTACGTTAGACTAATGTTAAAACACTTAAAAATTCAGTTCCCTCTAAACGGATACCTTTAGCTGTCATGGTTTAAGTTGCAGCTGTAATTGGGTAAGGATCTGCTGAAATGACAGCGTCACATTTTTTTAATGAGGCTTGATGGTTTGTCATAGAATAAATATTTCAAAACAAAATTCAATTTTATTAAGGTATTACTTACATATAGTAAAGTGAGAGGTTTTTTTGTTTTGAGTTTTGGTTTTTTGTTGGTTTGTTTTAAGACAGAGTCTCACTCTGTCACCCAGGCTGGAGTGCGGAGGCGTGGTCACAGTTCCCTGCAGTCTCAAACACCTGGGCTCGAGTGATCCTCCCACCTCACCCTCATGAGTAGCTGGAACCACACACACACACACACACACACACACACACACACACACACACACACTCACAAGCCTGACCAATTGTTTTTTGTAAATTTTTTATAGAGCTGGAGTCTCTATGTTACCCAGGCTGATCTCTTTCTTTTTTCTTTTCTTTTTTTTAATTTTTTTAATTTTTGAGACAGAGTCTCTCTCTGTTACCCAGGCTGGAGTACAGTGGCACGATCTCGACTCACTGCAATCTTTGCCTCCCGGGTTGAAATGATTCTCCTGCCTCAGCCTCCTGAGTAGCTGGGACTACAGGTACATGCCACCCCTCCTGGCTAATTTTTGTATTTTTAGTAGAGACAGGGTTTCCAAGTCTGGTCTTGAACTCCTTAGACCTGTGCTGAGTAGCTCACACCTATAATCCCAGGCTCCCAAAGCGCTGGAATTACAGATGTGAGTTACTTAGCCCAGCTGTACGTGTGTTTTGATGAATGGAACACTTCTTGTTGGGTTCCTCACAGTTAGCTATTAGCACACTAAAGAGCTGCAGAACTGAACAGAGAGAAGCTGTCTAGGAATCAGTAATAATAGAAACCAAACATTTGAGCACATCCTGTGTGCTCAGGCAGTAGAGTTTACTCTTTACATAAATAAGCTCAACCACTTCTTTCATTCCTACAGAAAAGGCACTTTTTAAATCCCTACTTTACAGATGGAGAACCTCCAGCTTGGAGGGAAGTTTCTTGGCTAAGGTCACACATCCAGGAAGCCGCTCCCAAACCGGATTTTCCCTGAGCCAGCTCTACTACCTTGGGGGAGAATTTTGTCCCTTTCTTGCCTCCGTCACTAACTAGTTTTGTGATTTGGGGAAATGCATTCGTCCTCGAGAAGGCTGGACTAACCCTCTGCTTCCCAGATGCCTCTAATTCTCTTCCAGATCCCCACCATCCTGGTTCACAAGTAGAAATAAAACATTCTAACTAGCAGTAGCCCCAGGGCCGAACGTCTCGGACAAACAGCTCTACAAGTTAAAGAAACAAGCAGAAATGCCACATACGCTTGGACGTAGCCCAGCCTGCTCCCATGCAAAATCTTCCTTCTTTTTCCCACCCTGAGCAGCTGGCACAGGGGCTGGTACAATGCCATCAAGCAAAGTTCAGGAGGCTAAAGAAACACATGGTGAGGAAGTACATTCGGCCCCAGGCCAGCAGAACAATGTGGCCTCTGTCTTCTGTTCTGGCTTCTCTGGTCTTGTCACATCTTCACAGACCACGAACAAAGAGATTTGAGTTGGCTGAGCCACCCTCGTTCTCCCGGCTTACATCACATCACCCCATTCACTTCCTCCTCCCACCACCCCCTCTCAGCAATGAAAGTCCACCATTGTCAGGTAGGCTCAGAGGAAAGTGCACTATGAGGATGGAGAGCTAGGAATAATAAGGATGCCTTTTCTCTGCAGCAGTAGAGTGAGTCTGGAGCCCTAGTTCCAAATTCTGACTCTGCACCAAATGGCTATACAGATTGGGGCGCTGAGATTTAAATCTCAGTTTCTGCATTTGGAAGATGAACTTAATAATAACTTCAGAATGCTCCTGTGAAAACCAAGAGAGAGAATGTACATGAACGCCATGGGTAAATCCCAGAGTATGGCTTCCTGGCATATTTCCCTTGATAACACTCTGAAGAAAGGATTAGATTTGTACAGTGCTTTTGGTAAACAGGTAAAGAGGCCCAGAGGGAGTTTTCACTGCTCTGGGGTTCTGGTAGCCCTAGAGACTCCTGCTACTCCAGTCCTCTCTCAGTAACCTCCAGGATTGAGGGGTCAAAAAGTCATCGCACATGGAACATTTGTGTGTCAAGGCACACCTCTTGAGAGGCTATGTCGTAAATGTTCTTACAAATGTTTGAATGGAATGGAATGATCACATTGATATGAGTAAATCATTTTACCTCCCTTCACTCAATACCACCACCTAATCACTGAGACCATGATATCATTTGTAAAAATCACACAATGGCATATTCAGACTGATAGTGAGAGTAGGGATGCTTTCAGTTGCAAATATCAGAAAGCCTGATTGACCTTGGCTGTATTTCTCCTGCATAACAAGGAGTCTGAAGTTAGTCACTGGTGTTTGCTTGGGATGTATCGATGTCGGAGCTCTGGAGTGGTGTCTTTGTAACTCCTTTGGAATTGCCCTTGTGGTTTGCTAAGATGACCACAGAGAGCCCCAAAATGACATCCTCACACTGTTCAAAAGCAGGAAGCAGAATCCTGCTCCCTGTGCACCAACCTCCTATCAGGTAGGAAGAAACAACCCAGAAGCCCCTAAGCAGACTCACTTATGTCTCATCGACCAAAACTAGGTCACACGCGCATTCTTGACTGAGAGGAAGACAGACAGGGAGATGGGAGGATTTTCTTTTTTGAGGAGTCAATTAGTAGCGTTTGACTAAAGCTATGCAAAGCATTTCTGTTATAACTTAAAAAGAAAAACGAGTTTCATTTCCGGATATTATCCAAACAAACTGACTTCCAATTATTCAAATATATAAACAAAATTTTAAAGCCAGAGGATCTGCAGTTTCTACAACACCTGCCAACCCTCTGCAGACATTTGGCAGCTTGGTTTATGAGTTTGCTCAGACTTCTTAAAATAGGAATTCCCACTTTCTCCCATGAAAGTTCTGGGATTCTTTCAAATGTCTCAGGTCTTAAGTCCAAGAGTTCCCTTTTAAATTGCCTCTTTGCCCTAGTGCTTTGACGCTACTCTCACCCTGATCACTTCACATAGAGACTTCGTGTACATTTACATCCCAACATCTTGTTGGAAAGTAGTCTTTAAAATATGAAGTAGTAATTTTTTGTGTGATTTTAAAGTATAAAAGATGTCAATATTAAAACCAATAAAAATATTAAAATGTAGTTTAATGTCATCATGGGCATGGATTAATCAAACAGTCCTAGCTCATAATGAAAACCAGCAGTCTTCTTCTTCCCCTTCCAATCCTGCTTCTAGAATCAGTCATTTTCATTTCCTTTTGCTTTTTCTATATTTCTACATTCCATGCTTAAGCTGCTGCTTTTCACTCTTTTATTTTAGACCTCATCTGTTGGCACTCTCCCATGCAAACGGAGGATTTGACTCCCTCGCATTCTTGCACCTATTTTTCTCCTCCACTCATCCTCTCCATGGAGTTATGTCACTTTCCTTTTTAAATAAATGTTCCTTTTCACATTGCATTCCGTTCTTGTTTTACTGTTGTAAAATTTTCTCTTATCTTTCCCAAACCATCAATTCCCATTTTCTGAAGTTCTCTCCTGCTGTCTAAATCTCTCCCATGTTCCTTGTTTGGTAGACTCTCTCCTGTTGAAGCCTTTCTTGAAGTGTCTGGTGATTCCTGGATGAGCGTTACTGTCACTAAAAGCTGAGCGGCAGCTCTGTGTGAAGACTGTTGGTGGGCTTCGCTATGGTGTGGCAGATAGGGACCTACAGAAATTGGAACCTGGCAGGTCTTCTCTCTTCTGTAGATCGGTTTCCCCAGAAAGGAACCTTCCAATCTCCTGTTGGAGGAATATAAAACTGGCTGCCTAGGATCATGGGAACCTACTGTGGGAAGGGGACTAAGGAATTTACCATGTAATAGGAAGTTCCACTAAATCTGCTTTAAGAGTACTTCACCACCCCCACCCCCTCGGTTGAGCCTGGAGTCCCAGAGCTCAGAGGTTCCTAGAATTTCCAAGAGCAGAGCTCCTGTGCCTATCCAGGTAGGGGGTGACTATGCTCCAGGAACTAGGGCAGGAAATCTGAGAGCCTGACTGCTACTCAAGGGACTTCCCATTCGTCTCTGTGGATTTGGTTCCCTCCACCCCCAACCTTCAGAGATAGGTGGTGCTTTCCACAGCTCAGCTTCTCCCAGGTTCTGCAGTGGGAAGCAGTTTACTCCTTACTGGACTTTCCCTTTCAATTCTCTGTGGCATTGAATTTCTGCTTGTTCTGCGCTGGCAGCTCAGTTTCCACTTGTCCATCTGTTTTCCATTTTGCAAAGTAGTGTTGACATCACTTTCTCCTCTTACTCCTCTCCTGTTTTCTTTGGACTTCCTTACTTTTGACCGTTTTTATTCCTTTATTCAGTGGAGTTTCAGGAAGAAATAAATAAGCCATTCAATTTATGATATTTAACTGAAAGTAATGAATGTTTAATTTTTAGGTGTCTGATTTGAGCGCAGCATATGCCCACCCACCTATCTGTGTGTGTCTATGTGTGTGTGTGTGTGTGTGTACTTGTATTTCGAGAGAAAAGACAAAATTTTCTGTCTTAAGTGAGAGAAAGACTACACTTTCCAGCTTCCTTGCAGCTCGCTGTGCCATGTGGCTAAGTTCAGGCTAACATCATGAAAGTGGAAGTGGTGTGTGCCACTTCTGAGCCTCAGCCTTAACACACAACTCCATGCTTCTCTGGTCCTCTCGTTCCGTTTTCCCCATGAGCTACATTGTGGATGTGGTAGCAGCCAGCTTCAGTTCTACAGACAAAGACAACACCCTATGGGCTGGTGAACAACAGGATGGAAAGAACTTGGGTCTCTGAATGAACACATGAAACAGAGCCACCCACCATCCTGGACCATCTGCCTCCAGACTATTCAGTGAGAAAGAAATCAGCTTCTTGGTCAGTCCTCTGTAGTTCGAGGTTGTCTTGCAGCTGAGCCTGTGTTTTCATGCAACTCTGTTCAATGGTTCCCAAAGAGAGTCTATGGCTAAGCTGCATTTCGATTGCCTGGGGCGATTCAAACTTTTACAGAATCCCAGATCCCACTCTCAGAGATTCTGATTCACTCAGCATGGGGTACGGTGCAGGAATCTTTTCTTAACTACCTAGATTTTTCTGATACATTGCCAAGATTATGAAGCACTGACCTTGTCCAACTTACTAAAAGACGTTTTCTTTACATTCCCACAATTTTCTTCTTCCGCATTCATTTTCTCTCCGTCTCCATATTCTCTTCCTGACTCTTTTGTTGAAAGTCAAATGGAGACAGTTGTTTTTGTTTTTCCAGAATCATTTCACCCTGATTTTTCCTTTGGGGAACCACTTATTTTCTATACTCAGCCTACGTAGTTCAGACAAACCAGCCATCCTCATCGTACCCCCAGCTCTTGAGAACACACTCAACCACACAGCGTACGCCAGGGCAATCAACATATTCCAACCTCTTGACCATATTGATGATTCATAGATGGGTAAGTCAGTTTAATGAGACCCAATACTAGGGAAAAGAAAAGCTATTCTTCTCCAGGGAATGCTGCCCTGGTGGGATGTGGGCTTGCAACAGCTGATTGCTGAAATATGGTGCAAGACTGCATTCTGATGATGGTATTTGTTATTTATTTATTTAGACTGAGTTTTACTCATCACCCAGGCTGGAGTGCAATGGCATGATATCGTTCACTGCAACCTCTTCCTCCCAGGTTCAAGCGATTCTTCTGCCTCAGCCTCCCAAGTAGCTGGGATTACAGATGTGAGCCACTACACCTGGCTAACTTTTCTGTACTTTTAGTAGAGACAGGGTTTTCACCATTTTGGCCAGGCTGGTCTTGAAATCCTGACCTCAGATGATTGCCCGCCTTAGCCTCCTAAAGTGCTGGGATTACAGGCGTGAACCATCACACCCAGCCCTGATGATAGCATTTGAGTATCTGGATCCATGCTTGAATCCCTAGACTTTTCAGCTATATAACCAATCAGTTTATTTTTTTAAGAAGAAGAATGTCCTGCCTATTAAGTATATATATGTGTAGTATATTTATAATGTTGTATTATTTTATTATAATTATATATACATATATAGCTTATATATAACATATATTTACACATCTGTACATATATACATTATAATTATCAAATTAACTGTGAAATTCAAAAACAAGAAATTTCTAAGTAAATGAACAGGTAATATTTTAAAGATATTTTCAAAAAAAAAGATCATAGATCAACATATCTAATATATTATTCTTCTGTTTTTAAATAGTATTTAGGGCCAGATCTGGTGGTTCACATCTGTAATCCCAGTCCTTTGAGAAGCCAAGGTGGGAGAATTGCTGAAAACCAGGAGCTTGAGATCAGCTTGAACCACATAGCCAGACCCCATTACTACAAAAAATTTTTAAATTAGCCAGATGTGGTGGTGTGTGTTTGTAGCCTCAGCCACTCCAGAGGCTGAAACAGGATTGCTCAGGCCCAGGGTTTAAAGGTTTCAGTGAGCTATGATCATGCCATTGTATTCTAGCCCAGGAAACACAGTGAGACCCCGTCTCTGAATAAATACATTTAGGGTATTTTCATCTCTGAATTTTCAAAAAGCTTATGCAAACAGAACTTTGAGGAATTATGCAAATGTCTGTGTTACAGTGCCAATTTTGTGGTTACAGTACTAAACTGTATTCTAGAGTTTTCTCAGGTCAGATCTGATCTAGTTTTGCAAGCATTGTAAGACAACTTAAAACAAAAAATGTAAAATATATTAGGCCTCCTGTCCCAGGAGACCAGCAATACAGATTTTTGGTGTTAAAGGTATTTAACATGTTGTTTATCATGAGCACTTTAATTTGCTCATGATAAACAACATGATTTAGAAGCAGGCTTTTCTTGTGGCTCTCAGGAAAATGAAAGTGGATCTGATAGATTGAGCTTGTCATCACTTTCCAATATCCTACATTCAAGGCACAGAACCTGTATGCGGCAGTACTGTGGATGGACCGCCCAAAGCCCTTCCTACGCTCCTCTCACACATGGGGTCAGAGCTGGTACACCGTGGCCCAAATCCAGTAGGCTGCTTCCTTTTGTATAGCTGTGACCTGAGAATGGTTTTCACCTTTTTAAATGGTTGAAGAAAGATCAAAAGAAGAATAACATTTTATGAAAATCATAAGAAATTCAAAATTCAGTGTTCCTCAATGGAATTTTATTGGAATACAGCCACATTTGCTCATTTATATATTATCCATGCTGCTTTTGCACTATAATGGCAGTGTTTAGTCTTTGTAACAGAGACCAAAAGGCGTGCGGTGCCAAAGCTATTTATTATCTTGGTAGTTACAGAGAAAGTTTGTTGACTCCTGTAATAGAGAATAAAAATTCAGATACTTTCTCAGCCATATTTGTAGCCGGGAGTGACCCACATGGCCCATTTCTGACAATGACATGTCAAGAAAAGTCTGCAAGAGGGATTTTAGGAAAGAAGAGTAGTTCCTAAATAAAGTAGAACATGGCCTGGTGGGATTACATGGCTCAAGGCTGTAATCCAGTGCTTAGAGAGGCCAAGGAAGGTGGATCACTTGAGCCCAGGAGTTTGAGGTTAGCCTGGGCAAAGTGGCAGAACCCTGTCTCTACAAAAAAAAAAAAAAAAAATTTTAAATTAGTCAGGTGTGGTGGTACATGTCTGTAGTCCCAGCTACTCAGGAGGCTGAGGTAGGAGGATCACCTGAGCCTGGGAGGTCCAGGGTACAGTGAGCCATGATCAACCAGTGCACTCCAACCTGGGTGATAGAATGAGACCCTGTATCAAAATAAATAAAGTAGGAAACATTAACCTGGATGTGAAATCTGGAGCTGTGGTGATTGCTTTGCCACCATAATGAAACAAGCATGAGGCTGACAGCATTCCTATTTAGGATATACCTGGGTATGTTGATCAAAGATCCAATGCTTCTTGTATCTGAAGTTGGAGTTGATTTGAAGGCCACGTTTAGTTTGTCTAAAGCTAGTCTCGACAGTAGTCACTGGGGAGAGAATAATTTAGACAGATGCTTCCACTGGGCAACTCCATTTCTTTAGGAATTTGATTGTGGTCACTAACCACAGATTCCAATTGAGGGGAATTCAATCTCAGCCCAAATTAAATCTGCCAAGGTACTTGGAGTAGGAGGGACATAAACCACGTTTAAAAAGCTGTGTTTCTGGCCAGGCACGGTGGCTCACGCCTGTAATCCTAGCACTTTGGGAGGCCGAGGTGGGTGGATCACCTGAGGTCAGGAGTTCAAGACCAGTCTGGCCATCATGGTGAAACCCCATCTTTAAATAAAAAAAAAAAAAAAAAGATGTGTTTCAAGATAAAACTGTGCTCATTAACTGTGGCAAAGATGTAAACATCAATAAATGCTCATTCCCACTACTCAATCTTTTTTTGTTGTTGCAATTTTATAACTTTATTTGATGTATTTGGTGATCAGCAATTAGTTCTCATCCACATTGACTGTCTGTAGATTTTTGAAAGTGGTAACAGGTACATAGGTAGCCAAAGTATAGAACTTATTTGGTGAATCTTCATTCTCATTATGTTTTCTGGATAACCATACATGGATTCGGTATGGGACATTCCTTATTCCTGTGGCCCAGACAGCTTTGTTGAGCCTGGTATCAATACACGCATCTGAAGTTTCCATCTCTTTCTTGGCAGATTTCTGAATCTCTTTGAGTGCCTGAGGGGCACGCTTCTTGAAGCCCACTCCATGAATGTGCTCGTGAATGTTGATGGTATATTCTCGGGTCACCACTTCGTTGATGGCAGAACTACCCTTTTTCTTCTCATCATCCTTCTTTGCGGGAGCCATTCTGCCAGGTCTAAGTTGTAAAAGAGGCTTTTTTTTTTTTTTAATTTTTTTGAGATGGAGTCTCACTCTGTCACCCAGGCAGGAGTGCAGTGGCACAATCTCGGCTGACAGCAACCTCCACCTTCTGGATTCAAGTGATTCTCCTGCCTCAGCTCCCCTAGTAGCTAGGATTACAGACATGTGCCACCATACCTGGCTAATTTTTGTTTTTTTAGTGGAAACAGGGTTTCACCATGTTGGCTAGGCTTGTCTTGAACTCCTGACCTTACGTGATCCACCCACCTGGGCCTCCCAAAGTGCTGAGATTACAGGCATGAGCCACCATGCCTGGCCTCAGTGAATCTTTCGTATAGGATAGATAATTTTATTATTGCAAGTGAATACTTAATAGGTCTTGATTGTTAAATTTTGTAGCAATTTAGATCATGCAATCTTTAGCAGAGACATTCCATCCATAGTCTTTGGGAACAAGACATAAATAAATAAGATTTTGATATGTATATTTTTAACAACTAAAAGGCTGAACAAAATAAAAACTTAGAGTAAATGCTATGTAAAGATTCGAGCATTTCCTTACATTTCATACCTTTAATTATATCTTGAGTTTCAAAAGCCACAGGGTCTAGGCCCACCTTCATTAAAAATATGTTATCTCTCTCAAGTTAAACTTCCACAGACCTCTAGGGTGGGGGCAAAATACTGTTAGTCTTTTCGCATAGCAAGAGTGACCTTTACTCAAGTTCCCAAGTTGCTCATCTTTATCTGAGACCACCTCAGCCTGAGATTTATTGTCCATATTTTTAATGAAAATATCGATTGCTCCCTGCAGCCTCAATGGCATGGACTCAAGTGATTCTCCCACCTCAACCTCCCAAGTAGCTGAGACCACAGGCATGCACCACCATGCATGGCTAATTTTTAAAATTACTTGTAGAGATGAGGGTCTTGCCATCTTGCTCAGGCTGGTCTCAAACTCCTGTCCTCAAGCAATCCTCCCACCTTGGTCTCCCAGAGTGCTGGGATTACTGCACCTGCCTGGATGTCTTAATTTTTTTTTTTTTTGAGATAGGGTCTTGCTCTGTTGCCCAGGCTGGAGTGCAGTGGCACAATCTTGGCTCACTGTAACCTCTGCCTACCAGATTCAAGTGATTCTCATGCCTTAGCCTCCTGAGCAGCTAGTGTTAGATGTGCCTGCCATGACACGTGGCTAATTTTTATATTTTTAGTAGAGATGGGGTTTCCCCATGTTATTAGTCAGGCTGGTCTTGAACTCCTGACCTCAAGCGATCCACCAATATCAGCCTCCCAAAGTGCTGGGATTACAGGAGCAAGCCACCGTGCTCAGCCTGGACTTCTTAGTGTTTACTGGCATAAACACACCTTACAGCCTGGGCCTTAGTCCCTCCATGAGAATCTCTGAATCATGGAGAGATGCAGGAAATTCCAATTTAATCTGGTAACCACAAACAAAGCTGAAAGTCATTCTTCAGTGGATTCTTGCCAAATAATTCTGGCAAAGAAATAATCCTGATGGAACTGAGAGAATTAGCAGAAATTACATACCCCTGATAGGGTATCTGACTGAAGTCACTGCATCCACGTGTTTTCAAAATCTAGAGCCCAGAGCAAAGAGAAATCACAGGGAAGATGGAAGAGAAATTGCTCCTTTGAAATAATGGTGGCCCTGGGGCAGTTTCTAAGCCTGTCAAGATGTCGAAAGGGAAATAATCTCGGCAATAAAGGCAGTCCAAAAGGTGTGGTAAGTAGGCTTCCATGAGATCCAAAAGTTTACAATCAATGGTTCCTTATGAAGAGTGTTTTCTCTGGCCACAATCACCATTTGGGCACACTGCTTTGCATAAGCTTTGTCATCTAAATGTCTAAATTCAGTGACCGCACTCAGGTCATCCTGATGGTTTGTTTCATAGAACCCTCAACAGTAACAGTGGAAACATGTAGCTCTAAAGGTCACCATGCCTATGCAGATCTGAACAAAGCAATTTTACTATTCTGTTTTCAGTTGACTATTTAAAGTTGCTATAATATCACCCATCAACTTGTCATAGTATTTGAGGGGAAGGAAATGAACTTAAAAGTCTCTCATAATTTCAGCTAACATCTTCAGATGTCTAGCTGTCTAGGTAAGAGGTAGTGAAATCATAGTAATCAGGTAAATAATAAAAATCCTTATGATAGTAGTCTGATGGGGCTAGGAGAGTTTGAACTTCTCATATGGTTTGGCTGTGTCCCCACCCAAATCTCATCTTGACTAGCTCCCATAATTCCCATGTGTCATGGGAGGGACCCAGTGGGTGATAATTGAATCATGTGGGTGGGTTTTCCCATGCTGTTCATTTTAGTGAATAAGTCTCATGAGATCTGATGGTTTTATAAAGGGCAGTTCCCCTACACATGCTCTCTTGCCTGCCACTATGTAAGCTATGCCTTTGCTCCTCCTTCATCTTCTGCCATGGTTGTGAGGGCTCCCCAGCCATGTGAAACTGTGAGTTCATTAAACTTATTTTTCTTTGCAAATTACCCATACTCAGCTATTTCTTCATAGCAGTATGAAAATGGACTAATACAGTAAATTGGTACCGAGTAATGGGGCATTGCTATAAAGATACCTGAAAATGTGGAAGCAACTTTGGAATTGTGTAACAGGCAGGGGTTGGAACAATTTAGAAGGTTCAGAAGAAGACAGAAAAATGTGGAAAAGTTTGGAACTTCCTAGAGACTTGTTGAATGGCTTTGACCAAAATGCTGATAGTGATATGGACAATAAATCTCAGGCTGAGGTAGTCTCAGATAAAGATGAGCAACTTGGGAACTTGAGTAAAGGTCACTCTTGCTATGCGAAAAGACTGGCAGTATTTTGCCCCCACCCTAGAAGTCTGTGGAACTTTAACTTGAGAGAGATAATTGAGGGTATGTGGTGGAAGAAATTTCTAAGCACCAAAGTGTTCAAGAGGAAGCAGACCATAAAATTTCAGAAAATTTGCAGCCTGACAATGCGATAGAAAAGAAAAACCCATTTTCTAAGGTGACATTCAAGCTGGCTGCAGACATTCACATAAATAATAAGGAGCCAAATGTTAATCACTAAGACAATGAGGAAAATGTCTCCAAGACATGTCAGAGGTCTTCACAGCAGCCCCTCCCATCACAGGCCTGAAGGCCTAGGAGGAAAAAAATGGTTTCGTGGGCTGGGTCCAGGACCTTGCTGCTTTGTGTAGTCTTGGGACTGGGCACCCTGTGTCCCAGCCATGGCCAAAAGGGCCAAATGTACAGCTCAAACCATTGCTTCACAGGGTGCAAGCCCCAGGCCTTGGTGGCTTCCATGTGGTGTTGAAACTGTGGGCACACAGAAGTCAAGAACTGCAGTTTAGAAATTTCCACCTAGATTTCAGAGGATATATGGAAATGCCTGGATGTCCAGGCAGAAATTTACTGCAGGCATAGAGCCCTCATGTAGAACATTGTTAGGGCAGTGCAGAAGGGAAATGTGGAGTTGGCATCCCCACACCAATTCTTCACTGGAGCACTGCCTAGTGGAGCCGTGTTAAGAGGGCCACCATCCTCCAGACCCCAGAATGGTAGATCCACCAACAGCTTACATGGTGCACCTGGAAAAGCTGCAGACACTCAAGGTCAGGCCATGAAAGCAGCCAGGAGGGGATGGGGCTGTACCCTGCAAAGACACAGGGGCAGAAGTTCCCAAGACCATGGCAACCCACTTCTCACATCAGTGTGACCTGGTTGTGAGACATGGAGTCAAAGGAAATTGTTTGGGAGCTTTAAGATCCAGCCAACTGTCCTGCTGGATTTTGGACTTTCATGGGGCCTGTAGCCCCTTTGTTTTGGCCAATTTCTCCCATTTGGGATGGGTATATTTACCCAATGCCTGTACCCCATCATATTTGGGAAGTAACTAACTTACTTTTGATTTTACAGGCTCATAAGCAGAAGGGACTTGCCTTGTCTCAGATGAGACTTTGGATTGTGGAGTTTCGAGTTAATGGTGGAATGAGTTAAGACTTTGGGGAACTGTTGGGAAGGCATGATTGGTATTGAAATGTGAGGACATTAGATTTGGGAGGGGCCAGGGGCAAAATGATATGGCTTGGCTGTGTCCCCACCCAAATTTCATCTTGGGAGGGACCCAGTCGGGGGTAATTGAATCATGGGATGGGTCTTTCCTGTGCTGTTCTCATGATTGTGAATACGTCTCACAAGATTTAATGATTTTATGAAGAGGAGTTAGTTTCCCTGCACATGCTCTCTTGCCTGTTGCCATGTAAGATATTTCTTGCTTCCCCTTCACCTTCTGCCATGATTGTGAGGCCTTCCCAGCCATGTGGAACAGTGAGTCAATTAAAACCTCTTTCCTTTATAAATTACCCAGCTTTGGGTATGTCTTATTGGCAAAATGTGAACAGACTAATACAACTTCTAAAGCAGAAATCTCTCCTTCAGACTGCCAGGAAAGGGCTAAAAAGAGGCTATACCTTCCTTCAGAGGGATACCATTGCCAAGATAATATTTCATTCAGGCAGCACCAAGTGTGTTCCTACCATCTGTGGCTGAAATGAACATTCCCCCAGGACATGGACACACCATGCCCTGGGATGTGAGAGGCTCTTTAATAGAAAATGTAAAATGTTTAATAAGAAATGTATAATGATTAGGTGCCTTCCTCTACTTGTCTCCTGTCCTTCCTCCTCAATACCATTTCATCTCTTCCTTTTCAACTCTTCCCGACTTTCCTGGTCCTTGACCTTACCTCTGAGAAAACACAAGTTCTCAGTGCTTCTGGCAATTCAACTTTCCTCTTTCCCCGCTTCTCTTCCTTTTTTCTTTATCCTGGATGATGGACAAAGCAGAAGCCAATGCTAAGAGGAAGAAAATACATAATAGAAGCAGGTAGAAAAGGGCAGGTATGTGGGTTGACGTCTCGTCAAAGGCTTCCCTGGATGGAAACGTTACCCATTGCCTCCAAAGCTCTCAGTGCCTGTAGGCACAGGTATGCTTGTGACCTGGTTTGAAACAGCAAAATGTGTTGCTCTCTATAGAAATGTGCTAGAGCCTCCCTAGGTCACATCCACAGTGCTTCCATGTAATAATACACTAAGTTCAACTGACCATATCTTACTCAAAACATAAATCAAATTCATCTTTTTAGAGACAGGGTCTTGCTCTGTCACCCAGGCTGGAGTGCAGTGGCGTGATCTCTGCTCACCGCAACCTCTGCCTCCTGAGCTCAAGCCATCTTTCCACCTCTGCTTCCCAAGTAGCTGGGACTACAGGCACACACCACCATACCCGGCTAATTTTTGTATTTTTTGTAGAGACAAGGTTTCTCCATGTTGCCCAGGCTGGTCTCAAACCTCTGAGCTTAAGCACTTCTCCTGTCTTAGCCTCCCAAAGTGCTGGGATTACAAGCATGAGCCATCATGGTGCCCAGCCCAAATTCATTTTTCAAGGTATAATTCATTGCTAAATGAAACACATTTGCTTTATTAATGATTTAGAATTTCCTTTGTTTTGGTATTATTTCAATAATAGTAATGAATCTACATCAATATCTCCATCTAAATATGTAATGTATGAACCCTATATAATATATAAAACCTTCTGTAAATCTCGTTACAATTCTTTGAGATGAATGAAAATTATATATTCATAGATCCAATGTTATTTTTAAATTAAGTCAATTTGAAATTATAAATTGTATGATTCTGTTCTTATATCATGAACCAACCTAAGATAAATTACACCATTCCTTTACTTCAGCAGCACATAAAATATCAATGCCAGGTCAAACTAAAGTTTAATTTTTTTTTACATCTAGAATTTTTTAAGATGTTGTTGGAGAACTGGAGAAGGCAGCAAAGATTCTTCTTAAATTTGGAAGATGTAGTCATCTTATGAGAAACATGTGTCAAGGTACTTAGAAACACACACCCTTAGTATGCACATGTAAGAAATAAAATGAATTTAAAGATATAGTTTTGAAAAGCTATCTTTCCCTAGCAAATGCTCTATGTACCATAGTAATAGCTCCTAAAAATCAAGACTTTTGATTGCACAAATGTTCTTTTTATTTATTTTTTTTAATTTTAATTTTAATTTTGTTAAGACGGTGTCTCCCTCTGTTGCTGGCTCACTGCAACTTCTGCCTCCCAGATTCAAATGATCCTCCTGCCTCAGCCTCCCAAGTAGCTGGGATTACAGGTGCCTGCCACCACACCCGGCTAATTTTTGTATTTTTAGTAGAGACGAGGTTTCACCATATTGGCCAGGCTGGTTTTGAACTCCTGACCTCAGGTGATCTTCCCGCCTTGGCCTTTCCAAGTGTTGGGATTACAGGCGTGAGCCACTGTGCCTGGCCAGGTGTTCTTTGTAAATACGTAACTTTGACAAAAAATATTAGTCCATTTATGAAACTTTTTGACTTTGTCCTTTAATAATGGTATATCATTTTGCCATTATATAGAGTCCCCAGGCGCTGTCCTCGGTGCTGAGGATGGCTGCAGTGCTCACTGGATTTTGGAAAAGAGGGCTGCTTAGAAACGGCTTGAGAATAGAATCACGACTTAGATAGACCCAGAAAGAACCTTAGCTTTTCTGTCTCATCCTCTCCTTTAATAGGTAAAGGGTATGCAGTTACTTATCCAGAATCTCACAGCAAACATCACATACCCTCAAGGCTTTTGGGTCCTATATCCAGAGCATGAGGCCTGGCCAGAGGACCTGGTATTACTATGTCTGAGCCCCACCACCCACCATCAGGTGTGCTTCAAGCACAGTTTTTAACCCCTTGGAGCCCCAGTCTATAGAATAAAAACAGTAACAACCTCAAAGGGCTATTTTAAGAGCTAAATGTCACAACATACATAAAATATTTAACCCTGTATCTGGCACCTCGTAGATGACTGGAAAATGTTGACTATTGTTTTATATGATAACATAATACATACTTAGTATTACGCTACAGTATAATGAAAATACTGGGAAAAATTAAAGTCAAGCAGTATATTAAACCATAATACAATGGCATATTCTTTTTATCCAATAAAATACTTTAAAAAGAGGATTGAAAACACTGATTTTGATGATGAACACCAGGTACACCAATACGTCTCTAAAAAAGCAAGGCAGAAGCTTCATCCTACAAAGCACTGACATCCAGAGGGAGGCAACTTCATTCTTGACACAGAAAAGAATTTCGTTTTTAGCTTCTTTCATTATTTTGGCAAGTGTCTGACTGACTTGATTTAATACCACAGCTTTATTGAGATATAATTCACATATCATCCAATTTACCCACTTAAAATGAAGAACTTGGGGTTAGTATATTTGCAGCACTGTACAACCATGACTGTGATTTATTTTAGAACATTTTTCATTACCCCAAAAGAAACCCCATGCCATTAGCAGTAATTGACATGATTTATAATCTGCAATTCTTTCTACTAGTTTTTGAATATTTCTGAATCTGACAAGCCTCTCTGCCATGGTCTCTCTTTTCCAACCACATGAGACCATGGCAGCTGGTCGACTCACTTCCTCCTCCATCCGCAGTTCTTCTTTCATTCCTGTTCACCTGCAGTTTTCAGTTAGCCCTGCCCCTGCTTTCTGTTATATTTTGTATTCCATCAAGAGAAGTTAAAGTACCGACTCCTCACTCTTGAGTATTTGCAATACTCACAATTTCGCGCCAGTTCCCTCGCCGATATTCATCCCCAATCTAAATTAATTCAGCTTTGCCAAAGTGTCGGAGACGAAAAACATTCTATCCAGGTTAAAAACCACACTCATAACGTTATCATTCAGGCATAAAAACACATTTATTGGTCAAAACTTTTACAAATGGAAAGCTTTGAAAAAACACACTACAACACATCCCATGTAGAAAATATAAAAACTTCACAGTCTCCTATGAAGATTTTAACAAGTAATAAATGTGTTATTCCATAGTTTTGAATGATAAAAAGGAGGAAGCTTCTTAGATAAATTCCACCTCTTTTTATTTAGAAATAATTTCTTAAATTATTTCTCAGAAACACATGACTAAATATCATTGTGATCCTGGATAAATTCCAGTAGCAATTTGATATATATAATTTGTGATTACATTATAAATAATTTGTGATTATATACATATATATGTATATAATTTGTGATATATACAGATATATAAAACATGTGCGTGTGTGTGTTTGTATGTGCACGTATAGATACACACATACGCCAAGAAAGTGAGACAATCATTTCAGCTCACTGCATTTCTGGAGGAACAGAAAAAAGTGACAGAGGCAGAGGAAAATGCAGAATTACCAGATAAACCTACACCTCCAATGAGATGTTATTGCCCTGACAGACAAAAGGCCAAGCAGAGACCATAAGATACAGGCAGAAGTGACCTTGAGGATCATTCACTCTTAACCCTATTTACATAGGAAAGAATGGAGCCCAGGTCCTTAGCCAGTTACTAAAAGATCAAAGGCTGAAGGACTATCTAAAACAGAAGACTGGAGAGTAGAAAAGTGTGGGGCAACCAGGTTCTCGTTCTCTGATTGCCTCTACATCACTGCACACCCATACTGCAGGGTCTGGAATCCAACCAGAAAGATCTAAGGCTCCAAGTTGGTCTGGAAATGGAGTAGGAGAGAATTATGCAGCCCTTGGGAACAGCAGGAACATCAGGTTTATGCCTGTTCTCAAGAGAGCCTGATTCTTAACCAGAATCTAAGAGCTATTAAAAAAAAAAAAAAAAAAAAGTAGCTGTGGTAACCCAGCTGAATGAGGCTGGAGCCAGAATTAAGTCTGGGCTTAGCACTATCACTGAGGTGACAGAAGTTTGACCTCCACCTCTGTCGAGTAACAGGATGGCTCTGGCCTGCGTTAATGATCACAGCACGACCGATGAAGATTTTTTTCTGGGTCTGTCAGTTGTCATGGGCATATAACACCTTGCCTTATTCACTCCTTCAATACATAAGGCTCTAGCGGCTAAACTTGTTGTTGAAAACTTGGACTTTGCCCAAGACGCATCACCAAAATAGCTCTTACAAAAGGGAAAAATCAACAATGATGTATACCGGCCCCCAAAAAGAAAAATGTTCTCAGTGCCAATAAGATAGCTTGCTTCTGTGTTGTTTAATCCCTCACTTCAAGTGGATTTTTAATCACACTCTACTTTTTTTTGACATTTCTGTTTTATAGGAGGGTTTTTAGGTTTATTAATCAGCAATCATGGAATAGCAGTATCACCTGCTCAATCTGGGGCAGAGTAATACAAAGATGGAGTTAATTTTCATCTGCATGAAACTTCAGTGGGGTTCAACTGCTTCATCGGCAGGAGGAATAATTAAGATGGTGAAGTTCCTTCTAGCGCTAAAATTTGGCTTCTTTGACACAATCCACAAGATTTCCAGGTTAGTGCATAAACATTCCCAAGAAGCTGCTAGAGACCACCTCTGTCCAGGTCAGGATCGAAATGCAAACAAGACCCAGATTCTGCTACTGAGGAAGTCATCATCATCCTATGGCTTAACATGGATTGAGATAAACTTTCTCCCTTTGATATAAGATTGTAATGCACTAAGCTGCAGGTGTTTGGGAAGGATTGACTATAATAACAAAAATATAAGATACTAGAGAAATCCCTTTGTTTTTAATATAAAGAACTGCTTCTGTGTTTGCTCTCCTAGAGAAACTAGAGCAACTGGTTGGTTATTTTAGAAGTTGCTCTGCCTTTCTCCCTTACAAAGATATACAAATTCTACTTGAAGTAACTCCTCCAGCCCTACAAATAGACATTTGACCACTTAGGTTAAAAAAAACAAATATGCTGTAATCCCAGCACTTTGGAAGGCTGAGGTGGGTGGATTACCTGAGGTCGGGAGTTTGAGACCAGCCGGATCAACATGCTGTAACCACCCCATCTCTACTAAAAATACAAAATTAGCCAGGCATGGTGGCACATACTTGTAATCCCAGCTACTCGAGAGGCTAAGGTAGGAGAATCGCTTGAACCCAGGAGGTGGAGGTTGCAGCGAGCTGAAATCACGCCATTGCACTCCAGCCTGGGCAACAAGAGTGAAACTACATCTTAAAAAAACCCCAAACAACAACAACAAAAAACCTACAAATATGAGAACCAGCCATCTTGGGCTATTGGAAAAAGCAGCCAATCAACAAATCCTGTCAATGGTATCTCTTGCCACAGGAAAAGTATAGAGTTAATGCACCCCAAAACTGTTTTCATCTTTATCACAAACTTGTAGTTGGAAAGAAATGTAAAGTTACAGATGTGTGGACATTATAACCAGATTCCATCTCCATGCTTCTTATGATAGAAACGTACATTCTACGGAAAGCAGGGATTTCACTTTTAATCCTATGCATAAATAAATGTTCACCCATCATCCCTAAAGTATACACATTTGGACTGTTTTCACAGTAGTTGCCAGGGATTTGCAGCAAAACATCTAGCATCATTTACTGTTCTCCTTTGAAAAGGGCAAACCTGGCTGTCCTTCATAAGCACTGAAGCTGCAACCTTCAACATGAGCATAATAGACTTAGCTGGTCATCAACAATTTCATATGCTTCTAGCTGCAAGACAAAAGCAATGACTCAGGCTGTACCCAGTGTGCAATGGAAACACAGGGAAAAATGTCCAAATCAAACAGCATACATGCACGTTCTCCCAAGGAAATGTTTCTCTTACAGTGTTCCAGGGTTATTTCTGTTATCATTGTTTTGCTTTGCTGTTTAAAAAAAAAATTTTTTTTTGAGACGGAGTTTCTCTCTTGTCACCCAGGCTGCACCCAGGCTGGAGTGCAATGGCGTGATCTCGGCTCACTGCAACCTCTGCCTCCCGGTTCAAGCGATTCTCTTGCCTTAGCCTCCCGAGTAGCTGGGATTACAGGTGTGCACTACCACACTTGACTAATTTTTGTATTTTCAGTAGAGACAGGGTTTCACCATGTTGGCCCAGGCTGGTCTTGAACTCCTGGCCTCAGCTGATCCACCCACCTTGGCCTCCCAAAGTTCCAGGATTAGAGGCATGAACCACTGTCCCGGCTGTTTAAAATTTATGTGCAATTACCTAGTTGATGGGAACCTTTACAATGGAAGAGATCTCCATCAAACCATACTAGTGAATACGTCCAACAGTTGTCTGGTAGCAAAAATTCATATCAAAAATTTCATTTGCAATCTACAGGACTATATGGAACTTACAGGTATGCTTTGCATACATGAATAGATTTCTGGCATGGCTGAATTAAGACCTCTAGATATTGCAATATGTAAAGAGATAACCCCATCCTCCCCACCCCCACCATGTGTACTGAAAAATTACATTTTATGTATGCCAAAATTACAGTTGCTTATGCCTAGATTTTTAATGGCAAAATTTTAGATGATTTCATGTGAGCAAACTTTTTTACTTTTTAATGCCTCTGATTTACAAGCATGGGCTTTAATTACCTGATAGATAATTCAGCTGATGTTGGGTGGTCAGCTTGGCCTCTCAATACTAAGTGTGAGATTAAAACTCATACCTCTGTGAAATCGCAAAGATGATGTGGCATGGGCTTTTAATAACCTGCTTCAAGGGGATACAACTCATGGTTTTAGTTTAGTTTAGTTTAGTTTTGTTTTGTGAGATGAGTCTTGCTCTGTCGCCAGGCTGGAGTGCAGAGGCGTGATCTCGGCTCGCTGAAATCTCTGCCACCTCTGTTCAAGCAATTCCCCTCGCACAGCCTCCCAAGTAGCTGGGACTACGGGTGCATGCCACCATGCCTGGCTAGTTTTGTATATTTTAGTAGAGATGGGGTTTCACCACATTGGCCAGGCTGGCCTCGAATCCCTGACCTCAAGTGATCTGCCCACCTCAGCCTCCCAAAGTGCTGGGATTATAAGCATGAGCCACCACGCCCAGCCCAACTCATGGATTTTTAAAAATAAGTGAAAGGCCCTGCTGTGATCAAAATTGAAATAATTTCAAGCTCACAGGTCAGTGGACTCCTGGATTGCTCAACAAGGGTGAAATCAAAGTGATTCTGGCCTAAAAAACTTCCTGTAGAACAATTGAGAAGTTTCCGGGGTTTGTGTGTGTGTGTGTGTGTGTTGGGGTGGGGGGGTGACGTGCTTTCCTTCTTAAGGGATTACTCAGCATGATTGTGCTTTGCCGTGACTAAATCTCAATCCGCGCTCTAATCCAGAGTTGAATATTTAAAAATTGGAAACCTGAAGACATATTTCCAATAAGTGGGGAGGCAACTCCATGAAGTTGCCTACAAACACCCACATCTAGCAGTGGACATGGTTTGGAAATTAGACATTCTTCTTGTCCACTGACTAGTTACTTAACACTTAGTGACTAATTATCAGAAACCTGTTTCTGACTTGCTCCCTATCAGTTGGTTTACCAGTTGTTGATTACTGGTGCAGAACAATCAGACACAGCAAATGTTCTCCTTCTGCAGTGCGCTGGCGCGATCTTGGCTCACTGCAACCTCCGCCTCCTACATTCAAGAAGTTCTCCTGCCTCAACCTCCCAAGTAGCTGGGATTACAGGCATGTGCCACCATACCTGGCTAATTTTGTATTTTTTAGTACAGACAGGGTTTCTCCATGTTGGTCAGGCTGGTCTCAAACTCCCAACCTCAGGTGAGGCAACCACCTCAGCCTTCCAAAGTGCTGGGATTATAAGTGTGAGCCACCGCGCCCGGTTAGGTGGATCTTATCTTAAAATAGGTCTCTTCCTGTGGTGCAGCTTTAAAAATTCTCAGCTTAATGGCAATGTTTGTTTGCATGTTCAGCTACAAATACATTCATCAAACAAATACTTATTTTGTGTCTACTAAGTGCCATAAGCTGACCTGGGCACTGAGCAGATGTCAGTAAGCAGGAAGGGGAAGATCCCTGATCATACTGGGTCAGAGAAGAGTCTGAAGCCTGGAAAACTATGAACTGGACATATCTCATGAGGAAGGGCAGTTTCTTTGAGAGAAAATTTTACAATGAAAAGGCCATTCAGGAAGAAAAATAACACCATTTCTATTAGCATGAAACTTTTTTGGAATTTCCTGATTTGGAATTTCCAGAATTTCTAGTCCTAAATCATGTGGAAAAGCTTGTCTTCCAAATAGATTTCCTTCTCTACAGCAAAGGAGCATGATTCTAAGCATAAATAGAAGTGAGGAGACAGCTCCCGTCCACCTGAGTTTTTGTATGACCGATTCATCCCATTTTGAAAATGGCATAAAAATCCTGCACTATTGTATAAAAATGTATTGTTGGTATGACCAAAGGCTCAAACTATCTAAGTATTAAAAGTATCTTTAGTCACTAACAAATGACCTGTTCAAGCAGAAAAAAAAATATTTCCTCTAGCTGTATATGGCAAACTATTTACACACTGTCTTTCAAATGGCTGGCTGTGGTGAACACCAGCTGTCACACTTCACGAAAATGCCACCTTAAGTTATTGTGATGTTTAGTAAAAGGGTCTAATTATTATTATTATTATTTGAGACAGTCTCACTCTGTCACCTAGGCTGGAGTGCAATGGCATGATCTTGGCTCACCACAACCTCCACCTCCCGGGTTCAAGTGATTCTCCTGCCTCAGCCTCCGAGTGGCTGGGATTGCAGGCATGCACCAACACACCCTGCTAATTTTGCATTTTTAGTAGAGATGGGGTTTCTCCGTGTTTGTCTCAAACTCCCGACCTCAGGTCATCCACCCACCTCGGGCTCTCAGAGTGCTGGGATTATAGGCGTGAGCCATAGCGTCCAGCCTAATTTTTGTATTTTCAGTAGAGATAGGGTTTTGCCATGTTGGCCAGGCTGGTCTCAAACTCCTGACCTCAAGTGATCTGCCTGCCTCAGCCTCCCAAAGTTCTGGGATTACAGGCAAGAGCCACCACGCCTGGCCAGGTCTAATTATTTTTTGAAGATTTCTTTTGTTTTTCAGAGCACACGAATAATTCTAAACCTGCTCATAACCTGTAAAATGATTTAGGCTTCATAAGCCAGGAAAATTATTAAAAGTCTGATAGTCATCTCCATCCTTATCCTACAGTCATCTACTGTGCTTGTATTTACCACAGATACATCAGCATTCATCACCATAAATGATACTTTTCTGTTGCAAATCTGATGCCACAGGCAAAAGAAAAAATAAACTTATTTAAAATACTTATTCCCACAGTTGTTCTTCTTTATGCCTTATTCCAGTCCAGTCATTTAAAAATGAGAGTCTTGTTCTCTGGAATGCCATACTTTCCTTTGTGCTCCTCAAATAATTTCCTAAGCTCCTCCATATAGGTCTGATGTAACTCCTCAATCTGCTCCAGGGTCGGGTGCAGAGTCTGACGCACAGGGATCGGGCGACCAACTGCAGAAACAGAGAATACATCATACGTCAGGAACTAAAACCACTCCACCACAGACCGCTGCCTGTAATACACAGCTGTGGACACAACTGCCAATCAGAATCCCTCGAGCCTGCTCATCCAATCCTTGTTTCGTTTCACTGGCTGCCTACAGTGGTCACACCATTCCATCTGATAACAAATAAAGAACTTTCTTCTGCAGCAGACACTGCATTGTCAGGACCCTGGTGGTTTTGATTTGGAGTCAAATGAGCTACTGTGCTGACTGCAGCTGGGAGGTGAGTGGACATAGCTGTGTGTCCACATCACCAGCTTCCTCCTTCTGGGACAGTTGACAGCCAGACCACAGTGCCCTGATTATTACTGTGAATTCTCGAGTCACATGGCAGTCCTGTAGTCTCTTTCTCTTTTTTTTTTTTTTTTTGAGACAGAGTCTCACTCTGTCGCCCAGGCTGGAGTGCAATGTCACAATCTCGGCTCACGGCAGCCTCTACCTCCTGAGTTTAAGCAATTATCTTACCTCAGCCTTCCACTGAGTAGCTGGGATTACAGGCTCCCATCACCAAGCCCGGCTAATTTTTTTTTTTGTATTTTCAGTAGAGACAGGGTTTTGCCATGTTGGTCAGGTTGGTCTTGAACTCCTGAGCTCAAGTGATTCGCCTACCTCGGCCTCCCAAAGTGCTTGAATTACAAGCGTGAGTCACCCATCCTGGGCCTAGTCTGCCTCTTTTGAATGTCTTTTTTTTTTTTAAACGGAGTCTCACTCTGTCACCCAGGCTGGAGTGCAATGGCGCGATCTTGGCTCACTGCAACCTCCGCCTCCTAGGTTCAAGTAATTCTCCTGTCTCAGCCTCCCAAGTACTGGGGCTACAGGCACACACCACCACGCCCGGCTAGAATGTCTTTATAAACAATTAAAAATTATATATCTTCACAGCTAAGTATCTATATTAGAGAAATACACAAGAATTACATGGATTCCACTGTTTGCAATAGTGGATAAGTGAAAAAACAACTAATGTCTCAATAGAAAAGCTGTTAAATAAACCATATAATAGTCATTCAATAGAATCCTAGGCAGACATTTTTAAACAATGAAATATCATAAATATAAATATGTGTACACAAACACACAAATACTTTTTAGATGTCTAAAATGTATTAAGTGGAAAAATAATTTGCAAAATAATACAGCATGATCCATTTTTGAAAAAAAGTTTATATTTCTAGAAGCATTATACATTTTTAGTGCATGGAAAAAGTCTGGGAAGAGAGAGAAACATTTTTCAGAAAGGAAGTGGGAATGGGGAAATTTCACTCTAACTGTATTATATAAATTTTCTACAAATGAGAATGCATTTGTATTTTTCCAAATATACTAATTAAAAACAAACAATCTCTATACATATTTTAAAAGGTGTTTACATAATAACACCTCACTTGTCTCTGATTTTTAGAAAATACAAAAATTCCCATGGCTTTGGCGCTTGCACTCACTGCACCCCCTGCTGGTCGGATACTGCTACTGATGCCAAGCGTTGAAAATGTACAGGATGTTCAATGAGGTGGCAAACTGCTGCCTCTGACCTCATTAGCTTGGGCATGAGGTCACGTGGGCTCTAGGTAATGAACAGGACTCACAGTGGAGCGATCTTTGTCCTACCCTGAGTCACCCCATGTCACATACGAGGCTCTGATTCATGTCAGTAAGAGTAGGTGGTTAGCTGAGCAAAAAATGAGCAAATGTTAAGTCACAGAGAAGGAAGAAAGTGATAAATGACATCAGTATGGGAGCTGAGGGGGTACAGAGAAGTAGTGACATAGACACACACACACACACACACACACACACACACACACACACACATCCTTACAGCAACACTAATATTCTCAAATTCCTAAGAATTTAACCAGATATAGCCTCAAAAATCTCAAGTGGTTTTCTTTGATAGCTTGGATGTCAAATTTAGTAGACATAAGTCCGTTTAACTCAATGCAAAGAACTGGAAGCAATCATATCACTGTCAGTGGTGGTTGGAGATATGGACTAGCAGAGGCTAATGTAGTGATGAGGTGGAATTGGGAATGGGAATTGCACAAAATCACCAGGCTGGGCTGGGTCAAGTCACAGTTCACCAGCAAGTGCACTGGGCAAGTGACTTTCTCTCTGGCCTTAATTTTCCTTCCTTCCTTCCTTCCCTCCCTCCCTCCTTTTTCCTTTCCTTTCCTTTATTTCATCTTCTTCCATGTTAAACCATGCTGGAGTGTAATGGTGCGATCTCAGCTCACTGCAACTTCCACCTTCTGAACTGAAGCAATTCTGCTGCCTCAGCCTCCCAAGTAGCTGAGATCACAGGCATGTGCCACCACGCCCAGCCAGGCCCAGCCAATTTTTTTTTTTTTTTTTTTTGGTATTTTTAGTAGAGATGGGGTTCACTATGTTAGCCTTGCTGGTTTCGAACTCCTGGCTTCAAGTGATCCACCCGCCTCAGCCTCCCAAAGTGCTGGGTCAGTGTGAGCCATCAAAGCCAGCCTCTCTGGCCTTAATTTTCACATGCATAGGATAAAAGAGTAGAACTCCAAGATCTTGAAGCTTTCTGCCTGTTGTTTGAGGAAGATATTGAGAAATCTACATGCAAATCTACTAGCACATTTGCGGTTTTATTGAAATAGCTTCTGTTTTCTTAGTGATATTATTCCAATGAAAGAGTCAATGTAACTATTCAGGGTGGGGGTAGGGGACTAATAAAAAGACACAGTGGTCTAAGAAGATGAAGTGTATTGTTCTCTGCTTACTTTAGCTAGGACTCAGACATTCTGAATTAGTGAGTCTTCTTCCCTCTGAGCTATCCTATAGCTAATTTCAGTCCTGTTCTTTTCTCATTAATAGTTCTACTACATTTCAGATGGTTCCTCCAGAGAGCTCAAACATGCTCATATAGAATGAATTCTTTTTTTCGAGACGGAGTCTCGTTCTTTTGCACAGGCTGGAGTGAAGTGGCAAATTTTGGCTCACTGCAACCCCCGCCCCCACATCCAAGCGATCAACTTCCCGAGTGGTTGAGATTACAGGAACGCACCACCAGGTCTGGTTAATTTTTCTATTTTTAGTAGAGATGGGGTTTCCTATGTTGGCCAGGCTGGTCCCAAACTCCTGACCTCGGGTGATCCACCCGCCTTGGCCTCAGAAAGTGCTAGGATTACAGGCATGAGCCACTGCGCCCAGTCTAGAGTGAATTTATGATCATAAGAGATAGAAATAGTCTACTTGTCTTTGCCTTATTTAGTTGCAGGAAAAGTGAGGAGGTGAAAGTTCCTAAACTACACTCAAAAAAAAAAAAAAAACCCCAGGAAATTAATACGACTTAAACCCAGCATTCCTGCTCCTGCTTCCTAAATTAACCCCAAACTGGATTAGAGAGTAAGAAATCTTTCTTAATTGCTTTTTATGGATGAAGCCAGAAGTAACAGAACACAGATCATAATCATACCTTTACTAAAGAACTCAGAAAAGCCCATCTTATGGAAATGAGGTTGAAAGCTGTTGGAAATAGATGCTCAGTGCAGCAAAGTAAAATTAGCACTGAGACAAAGGATCTTTCAGCAATGCAATTTTTACTTCCTGGACTGCAGGAAGGGTACCCTTGCTAGGCATCTTGCCATGAGAGTACAATAAACAAAGGAAAACACACAACTTCATCCCTTGCGCATTTGGGGTCATCCTTACTGCTGTATCTGATCTCTGTTGGCTGGAGTCAGATCTTACAATTTAAACTAAAACCCGATTGGCTAACAACTTAAAACTTTTCTAAACAGGTGAAAGCAATGGAGAGCTGCGACATGTCTGTAAGCATGTCCAGCTCAGATATTTTGGTTAAAGTACAAGGACATAGAATGTACTACGTGCCTGTAAGCATGGCATGTCTGACAGCTACATAGGATAGGGCTTAACAAAGTTATTAGCACACTTACTCTTCAACAAGAAAGGAAACTTAAAAGAGGAACTTTTCTACTTCCCACAAAAGCTACCAGCCCATTAGTAGTGGAAAACAACCTGCTACCAATATAGTTCAGCTCCAATAGACTACCCTGAAGCTAACTTGTGCCTGTATTGGAAATAAAGCTATTATCTATCAAGAGTCTCCTAGATGTCTTTAAGTCAAATCCCTGGAACAACCTAGCAAGGCAGCCATTACTGTCCATGTTTTACAAATGAGAACAAGGGACACAGGAAGGCTAATTAGCCAGTCCACGGAAAAACATCATGAACCCGAATGGCAGTGTCAGAAATATAAAATGTCAGGGAATGGGCTCCAGCCAAAGGCAGAGAGATGAGGACACTGAGGTATCCATGCACCCTCATGGCTCTGAGATGGTCACGTCACCTTCTGCAAAAGGGAGGACAGATGGAGAGAACAGCTAATCAGGGCCTTGGCTCTGAGGGCCCCCAGCTTGCCTCAAATCCTAGCCCTGTTGTCAGAGGCACTGGAACCAGTGCAATTCCATCTTGAACAGGGGCTGGGTAAAATAAGGCTGAGACCTACTGGGCTGCATTTCCAAATGATTCAGGCATTCTAAGTCATAGGATGAGAGAGGAGGTTGGCACAAGACACAGGTCCTAAAGTCCTTGCTGACAAAACAGCTTGCAGTAAAGAAGCCAACCAAAACCAAGATGGCGATGGGTGATCTCTGGTCATCCTCACGGCTATGCTTCCATTAGCACCATGACAGTTTACAAATGCCACGGCAACGTCAGGACGTTACCTTCTACGGTCTAAAAGGGCAAGCATAAGCAATCTACCCCTTGTTTCACATATAATCAAGAAACAACCATAAAAATGGGAAACCAGTGGCCCTCGGGGCTGCTCTGTCTATGGAGTGGCTAATCTTTTATTCCTTTGCTTTCACTTTATGGACTTGCCCTGAATTCTTTCTTGCATGAGATCCAAGAACCTTCTCTTGGGGTCTGGATCGGACCCCTTTCCTGTAACACTATCATAACCTACCCATAATCCCTTAGGTGCAACACTCAGTTACTTGGGGTCTCAGCCTACATCAAAGATCTAAAGAATTATAAGTTTTCATCACATTTAACTCTTACTTATCATTAGAGCTCAAGGTCTTCATCTGCGAAACCGTATAAAAAACATCCCTGCCATACCCAACTCCAGTGCTGTAAGGGTCAAATAAAAAGATCTGGGCCGGGCACAGTGGCTGACGCCTATAATCCCAGCACTTTGGGAGGCCGAGGCAGGCAGATCACAGGGTCAGGAGTTCGAGACCAGCCTGGCCAATATGATGGAACCCCGTCTCTACTAAAAATACAAAAACTTAGCTGAGTGTGGTGGTAGCACCTGTAGTCCCAGCTACTTGGGAGGCTGAGGCAGGAGAATCGCTTGAACCCGGGAGGTGGAGGTTGCAGTGAGCCGAGATTGTGCCAGTAAACTCTAGCCTGGGTGACAGAGCAAGACTCCATCTCAAAAAAAAAAAAAATCTACTTGGAATTGTTCTGTTCTGTTATTGCAAATTGGTATATTCTTAAAAGGGTCCCTGGAGCCCTAGAAGACCAGAATTTTCTCTCTCCACAGAAAGATCTTTTCAGTACTAAGGAGAAGAAAAAATGTTTTCAACTTAAGACTAAGCTAGTTGCAAACTTCTGCAAAACTCTCTTTTTACAAAACAAGGGGAGAAAAAAACAGCTGCATCAGACTGCTCTTGGAAATAGAATTCTTTGCCCTGGAAAAAAATCTGCCAACGCCTACTTGTGGCAGAGTCAGGAATCATAGCTTTTGTTTATGTTGCACTGCTTTTTATAGCTGGTATGCTCAACTGCTCTATTTTCCAATTCCCTCCAACAATTCAAGATTACTTATGCATATATTGCCTTACACAGCAATCTTGCTCCAATTTCTATGGTGTTATGCTGTATTTACCTAAGATAAGGGAGCTCTGTGGGCTGTGGTAGGTATACGCAGCTGGAGTAGCATTTAGAAACGGGCATTTTTTTTTCTCGTGGAGGCAAGTAGTAGATTTTTCATAACAAAAAAAAGTCTTTGTTGTATTTTTCTGTAATCATAAAGATTCCACAGAGTTGACTGCTCTAATATTCACATGCAGGAATTGCTCTTCAAGCTGCCGCATAGCTGTGCACGAGAGGAAAAACAGGCATGGGCTATGTGGCCAACGAGGGTTAAAAAGAGCAGGAACCAGGCCAGGCAAGGTGGCTCACGCCTATAATACTGGCACTTTGAGAGGCCAAGGTGGGTGGATCACGAGGTCAGAAGTTCAAGACTAGCCTGGCCAAGATGGTGAAACCCCGTCTCTACTAAAAATACAGAAAATTAGCCAGGCATAGTGGTGGACACCTGTAATCCCAGCTACTTGGGAGGCTGAGGCAGGAGAATTGTTTGAACCTCAGAGGCAGAGGTTGCCGTGAGCCAAGATCATGACATTGCACTCCAGCCCAGGTGACAGTGCGAAACTCCATCACAAAAAAAAAAAAAAAAAAAAAAAAGAGCAGGAACCTGGGTGTCAGATGAAGCCAGAGAGCAAATCAGGGCTTACCTATGGCTTATGGTGGAGGCTCAAAAGATGCCCAGTGTCAGCATGCGTACATGCGAGTATGTGTATGTAGGTCCACACACAGACACGCACTCATGAACGTTCATTGAGCAGATATGTCATCCTGGGTGCTGAAAGGTGGAAGAATATGCCACCCTAAAACATGCCACTTTGGCACAGAGATTATTTTGAGCTAAAGGCACTGAAAAAAACAAACCCTCAGGTGCAAGAAGGGCAGTCTAACCTCCCCTTTTCTTCTTAAAAGCAGGAAACAAAATTCCTTGTAAAAGATCCCCTCCCTGTAGTAGGAAGGAAGGAAGATTATCACCAAAATGTGGACACAGGCCAAGAGAAATCTGTTCAGACCTTGTGAAAACAACTGATCTTCTTTTAGTCTCTCCATTGACTTCAGCTATTTTTCCACAATTGCCTTTCCTTGTTGAACCTTGTATATAAATTCAGCCCTTGCCACTTCTCTGGGTCTTCATTTTCTTATGGAGGTTCCCACGTGCTTGCAAAACTCTGTGTGCTTTTCTCCTGTAGGCTCATGTCAACTTCATTCTCAGGCCCAGCCAGTGACCCTAAGAGGCTACAGGTAAAGTTTACAACATACAACACCTCCCCTACAACACCACGCTAGTACCCTTAACAATATTATTTTCTTTAATCCCTTTTATGTTACAATGAAAACTTAAGTTCCTTTCTTCTTTTTTTTTTCTATTTTACTAAATCCCTTACTTAGTCTGCCTTTTTTTTTTTTCTACACACTTTTCTTTTTGAACGAGTTTCACTCTTATTGCCTAAGCTGGAGTGCAATGGCACCATCTCAGCTCACTGCAACCTCTGCCTCCCGGATTCAAGTGATTCTTCTGTCTCAGCCTCCTGAGTACCTGGGATCACAGGCATGCACCACCATGCCTGGCTAATTTTGTATTTTTAGTAGTGATGGGGTTTCTCCATGTTGGTCAGGCTGGTCTCGAACTCCCGACCTCAGGTGATCTGCCCGCCTCAGCCTCCCAAAGTGGTGGGATTACAGGCATGAGCCACCTTGTCCGGACTTTATTTATTTATTTAGAAACAAGGTCTTGCTCTGTCGCCCAGGCTGGAGTGCAGTGGCTGGAGTGACTGCAACCTCCACCTCCCGGGTTCACTCTGCATTTTTCCCATCAGAATATAATAATGACTTGAAACACAATGGATTATGTTTGTCTTCATGTGATTTCAAACTAGCTTTATTTAAATAAACTGCATTCCCTTACTTATCTTTTTTATTTAAAAACAAGTCAAACCTTCAGAAGGAATACAATAAGCACTTGCCTACTCCCATCTAGGCACATCAATTTCTAATACTTTGCGCCCATGTGCACACATATGTGTACGTATATACATTTGCAGTATTATTTCTATTTTTGTAGGGCCATTTGAAAGTAAGTTGTGGACATCAATGATTCAATCATGTGAATCATCCCTAAATACTTCTGCAGTATTACTTAAAAACAGTGTTCTATAGAACAACACCATTATTATACTCAAGAAATGTCACCTCTTCACAATATTAGTTTGTACTTAATCCAAATTCAAACTTTATCAATCATTTCCATATCATTCATAGTTGTTTTCTTGTCAATTCACAACAGCTGTTGTGTGACTCTGAGGACCCCCTCCCTCTTGTCTCTTATGACATTGATTTTTTTTTTTGAGACAGAGTCTTGCTCTGTCACCCAGGCTGGAGTGCAGTGGTGTCATCTCGGCTCACTGCAACCTCCACCTCCCTGAGTCAAGAGATTCTCCTGCCTCAGCCGCATGAGTAGCTGGGACTACTGGTGCGTGCCATCACGCTTGACTAATTTTTTTTATTTTTAGTAGAGATAGGGTTTTACCGTGTTAGCCAGGATGGTCTCGATCTCCTGACCTCACTATCTGCCTGCCTCGGCCTCTCAAAGTTCTGGGATTATAGGCATGAGCCACTGTGCCTGACCGACACTGGATATTTTTAGAGTCCAGGCGAGTTGTTCTGTACAATGCCCTACAATCTAGATTTGTCTGATTATTTCCTCATGATTTGATTCAGATTAACATTTTGGCAAGTTACTTATACAGGGAAATGGAAACACATTTGAAAGCTCTCAACAAGCTGGTCAGGAGGCCTTTACTCCCTTTACTAACCTGCATTTGCCTAGCGCCTGGAGTCTGGAGTGCCTTCCCATGTATCATGACATTTAATCCCCATAATAACCCTGTGAGAAGACAGAATCGTTATAACGGTCTCTTCTTTCATAGTTGTAAACTCTGAGGTTCAGAGAAGATAAATGAAACATTCAAAGTCACTCAGAGTCAGACCTCAAACCCACACCACTTCCTTCTGTACATCCAGCTGCTGCATAATAAATGACTTCTCAATGCCAAGATCAATCTCTATGTGGCTAGTGCCGGAGCATCAGCCACAAGCCATCAGGGCAAGCCTACCAATGGAAAGAACGCTTTCTCTTCCCCTCACCCTACTCCCCTCCCCTCCGCTCCCCTTACTCCCATCCCCATCCCCTCCCGTATTCCTCTCCCCTACCCCTACTCCCCTCCCTTTCCCTTCCCTTCATGTGACTGCACATGAAATGGAAACCACTTATAAACTGACGGTAGTAAAATCCTAGCTTAGCAAAACAGACCAAAAACAATATTTGACTATATCTGAATTTCACTTAATGGGCTATCCATGGTGAACATATTACTTCCAGCTTTGTATTAAGTTTATCGTTTTAGTCATTCTGGTATTAGTGCCTGGCTCAGCACTTTCTCATCTTAGCTCTCCAATCCTCTTCCAATCTGAGGAGCTAAATACTTTGCTTCTGGGTTTTTATGTTTGTTCGTTTTGAGATAGGGTCTTACTCTGTCACCCAGGCTAGAGTGCCAGGGTGCAGTCATAGCTCATGCCAACCTCCAACTCCTGGGCTCAAGTGCTACTCTTGTCACAGCCTCCCAAAGCATTGGGATTACAAGCACATGCCATGGTGCCCAGCTAATTTTTAAAATTTTTTGTAGCAATGAGGTCTAGCTTTTTGCCCAGTCTAGTCTTGAAATCCTGGGCTCAAGAAATCCTCCTGTCTCAGCCTCCCAAAGTGCTGGGATTACAGGTGTGTGCTACCACGCTTGGCTATTTCCCCAGTATTTTTGTCAACATGGTCTTCACCCTCCTCCTCCAACTGGATTCTCCCAAACATGCAACTTTTTAAAATAAAATGGGTCTAACTAACAGCCAGATTCGACAAGGAATTCAAACAAATCAGCAAGAACAAAACAATCCCATCAAAAAATGGGCTATGAACATGAATAGACAATTCTGAAAAGAAGACACACAAATGCCCAATAAATGTATGAAAAAATGCTCAACATCACTAATGATCAGGGAAATGTAAGTCAAAATCATAATGTGATACCAGCTTACTCCTGCAACAATGTCCATAATCAAAAATTCAAAAAATAATAGACGTTGGTGTGGATATGGTTAAAAGGGAACACTTCCACACTGCTGGTGGGAATGTAAACTAGTACCACCACTAGGGAAAACTGTAGAGATTCCTTAAAGAATTAAAAGTAGAAATATCATTTTTTCTAGCAATCCCACTACTGGGTATCTACCCAGGGGAAAAGAAGTTACTATGTGAGAAAGATACTTGCACATATATGTTTATAGCAGCACAATTTGCTATCACAAAAATATGGAACCAGCCCAAATGCCCATCAATCATCGAGTGGATAAGGATATTGTGATATATATATACACACACACACACCATGGCTACTACTTAGCCAAAAGAAGGAATGAAATAATGGCATTTGCAGCATCCTGGATAAAACTGGAGACCACTATTCTAAGTAAAGTAACTCAGGAATGGAAAACCAAACATCGTATGTTCTCACTCATAAGTAGGAGCTAAGCTATGAGGACACAAAGGCATTAAGAATGATACAGTGGACTCTGGGGACTCGGAGAAAGAGTGGGAGGTGAGTGAGGGATAAAAGACTACACATTGGGTATAGTATACACTGCTCCAGCGATGAGTGCACCAAAATCTCAGAAATCACCACTGAAGAACTTATTCATGTAACCAAATACTACCTGTTCCCTAAAAACCTACTGAAATTTTAAAAATTAAAAAATAAAATGAGTCTATATCAGAATATATATACATAGCTGCAAAAAAAAGCTTTTGCTATAGAAACTGATGCCTATGTGAACCAAACATGATGAGGACATTTATCACACAGAAATTTTAATCTATCCATAAACTCTGATAGAATTTGTCATCAAAGAATTGCTGTTATAATCAGCTGGCACAAAGAAATAGATTTATTACAGAGTATTAGAAACTTTATTTCAAAAATTGGATTTTATTTTATTGTAGTTTAACAGCAGTATCCGTGTTTTCTTTTATTTTTGTTTTTTTGAGACAGAGTTTCGCTCTTGCTGCCCAGGCTGGAGTGCAATGGCTTGATCTCAGCTCACTGCAACCTCTACTTCCTGGGTTCAAGTGAGTCTCCTGCCTCAGCCTCCTGAGTAGCTGGGATTACAGGCATACGTCACCATGCCTGGCTAATTTTGTATTTTTAGTAGAGATGGGGTTTCTCCATGTTGGTCAGGCTGGTCTCAAACTCCCGACCCAGATGATCCACTCGCCTTGGCCTCCCAAAGTGCTGGGATTACAGGCGTGAGCCACTGTGCCTGGCCCAATAGAAGTATTCTTGAAAACAATCAATTCCTATTCTAGTGGAAAATGTAGTCATTTCAGAAATAAAAGGAATATCAGAAACAAAACTCAAATAACATCTAAGGGGTTATAACATCTAAGGGGTTATTAGAAAGTTCTTACTCAAAGCCACTTTTCTTGCATTAGCACCTCAGTCAATAACAAGAAACATTGCTTAAAGTAAGCTAATAATTGCAGTCAATTTAATAATTGCAGTCATATTGCAGTACATACCAACAGTGTGGATGGCTTTCCTATACGGCATTAGGCCAAAATTGTACTGAAAAACTCCCCTGGCGTGAAACAGGGGCAAAGCGAACCCCATGATCTTCTGTAGTTTCTCTTGAACAGTTCTAAGCCATGAGCCTTCAGGGTTGCTAATTTGTTTAAACAGTTCATTTTCACCAAAAGAAAACACTGGGACCAGATAGGCACTGCAATAACAAAGGGAACAGATGAGAATTTTCAATGAAAAGGATTCAAGTAACTTATTCTGTCCAGCAGACTCTTGCGACAAATCCTTAAAATTTTTTTTTAATGTGCCCAAGCCTTCCTATATTGGTAACTTCATGTTCCTTGAAACCGCCTTAAACTTGATATTCTTTGGGGAGGAACTTCAGTAGGTTAGCCATTGACGGATGGAATTGTATTCTATAGAAAATTAGGGTTCCAGGTGGCCAAGCACGGTGGCTCATGCCTGCAATTCCAGCCCTTTGGGAGGCCAAGGTGTGCAGATCACCTGGTCGGGAGTTTGAAACCAGCCCGACCAACATGGAGAAATCCCGTCTCTAAAAAATATATAAAACAATTAGCAGGGTGTGGTGGCGTATGCCTGTAATCCTAGCTACTTGGAAGGCTGAGGCAGGATAATCGCTTGAACCCAGGAGGCAGAGGTTGCAGTGAGCCAAGATCATGCCATTGCACTCCAGCCTGGGCAACAAGAGTGAGATCCCGTCTCAAAAAAAGAAAAGAAAAGAAAGGTTCCAGGCCAGGTGCAGTGTCTCACGCCTGTAATCCCAGCACTTTGGGAGGCCAAGGTGGGTGGATCACAAGGTCAACAGATCAAGACCATCCTGGCCCACATGATGAAACCTTGTCTCTACTAAAAATACAAAAATTAACTGGGTTCTGTGGCACGTGCCTGTAATCCCAGCTACTTGAGAGGCTGAGGCAGGAGAATGGCTTGAACCCAGGAGGTGGAGGTTGCAGTGAGCCAAGATCGCGCTACTGCACTCCAGCCTGGTGGCAGAGTGAAGGCTACTGTTTGTTTATTTGGCTGGAAAATTACACTGTGTGTATGGGAAGAATGTTGGTGTTTGTTGTTGTTCTCGTTGTTTTGCTTTTAGAGTGAAGTTTAATTGCTGAATGTCATGGCAGTGGGCTACTGTGGTAAAAAGGTCATATTCCATTCCCCAAGAACTTCCACACCTGCATTTATTGTCAGATCGACTTGGAGGAGGTCTTTAAGGTCTAGAAAATCACCTTACTTCTTCGTGGTTTGTTCAGTAATGTCTTAACTTTCCTGACCCACTACTTTATACAAAAAGCCACTTACCCATGGGTCAAAGCAATTTTAACAAATCCTTTCCGCTGGCGGATGAACAGAGTGAATTTTCCAGGATGGGCATCCAGTGATTCTTCTGCACCCCCAAGGACAATGACAGAGATGTTTCCACCTCCCTCATTGCTTAGCACATAGGACACACTTTTCTTGGAAACTGAAACTGGCCCTTAGTGAATAAAACAAAAAGTGTAACTAATTATCCTTTTTAAAAAATTACGTTTTATCATAATCTTTCATGACAATAGTAAATATTTAACAACACTTCCTACACTGCTTACCTCTGGAGCATTTTGCAGGTTTGTAATTTTTCATAGCCAAATCTTTACTAATGCATTCTATTAATAAGTTAGCATTTTGGCAGCTAATTGGGCTAGGTCTTTAAAGTGTCATCTAATCATTACTAGTCTACCACTTGTTTCTTTAGGTAGGCTGTGCCCTACTGAACTCTACAGGATACCACTTATATTGCATTCTAAGTAGAAGAATCCCCTGCCCCTAGAGTTGTTCAGTGCACAACCTACACAGCTGTATGTGGTGGTCTTGATACTTAACCTGGTGAATTTTTACACAGAACCAAAACATATATTCTCCAAGAGGCTGCAGTAGATTTTCTGAATACATGATGGCCTGTTTTCAGATATTCTATATGGATAATTATTTTCCAAACCTGGATTTCTAACATAAATGTGATATCGTTTGGCTGTATCCCCACCTAAATCTCATCTTGAATTGTAACTCCCACAATTCCTTTGTGTCATGGAAGGGACCAAGTTGGAGGTAACTGAATAATGGGGGCTGGTCTTTCTCATGCCATTCTCATGAGAGTGAATAAGTCTCGTGAGATCTGATGGTTTTATAAACAGGAGTTCTCTTGCACAACCTCACTCTCTTTGCCTGCTGCCATCCATGTAAGACGTGACTTGCTCCTCCTTGCTTTCCACCATGATTATGAGGCCTCCCTAGCCATGTGGAACTATAAGTTCATCAAACCTCTTTTTCTTTTCAGTCTTGGGTATGCCTTGGGTATCAGCAGCATGAAAATGAACTAATACAAAAAGTAAAAAAAAAAAAAAAAAAAAAAAAATCAAGACATTTGACAACCTCGATCACTTGCCAGCTCTCTACACTTTTCCAAAATGTGTAGTCTAACTTTGGTAAATTGTTCATTTATTGTTCATTTAAAACAGATAATTGTTCAGTCTGTATTTCAGGCTTTCTGATGTAAAAATAACTTAAAAGATTCCTTTTCAGATTTTACATGTTCTGCATACTCTTGGAGGGAAATATAGGAAAGAACAAAGACAAAAATACAAACCACTCTTGACCTACATTTCAGAAATAATCACTTTTTAATGTCTTATGTTTCCTTCCATTCTGGGCTTTATCCATTTTTATTCAGTCACAGCAGAATGTGTTAGACAGGCTTTATAAAGACATCGCATATCACATCTCTTGAAGGAAATGAAATGCTAATTTTACTCTGGGTTTCTATTAAGGGAGGAATTATGACAGGATTCTGAATGGCCATCTATCCTCTTAAGAGGCAGAGGATTCTAGGTTACAGATAGAGAACCTGAGCCTGGCTAGACAGGTTTGAACCTTCACTGTGGTCAAGGCGTGCCATTCTGTGCCATGTGAACCTGAGTGACAGCTGGGTGCGTCTCTCCCACCAGGAAGAAGGCCTCTTGGGTTTCCACACACCTGGCTCTGGCCTCTGGCCACTTGTCTCTGGCCACTTCACAGTTTTCCCTCAGTATCCCTGTCTTCAGGCCATCCTTCAATACTGCTATTCCTTTTTTCTTAGATGGAGTTTCACTCTTGTTGCTCAGGCTGGAGTGCAATGGTGTCATCTTGGCTCATTGCAACCTCCACCTCCCAGGTTCAAGCGATTCTCCTGCCTCGGCCTCCCGAGTAGATGGGATTACAGGCACACACCACCATACCCAGCTACTTTTTGTATTTTTAGTAGACCTGGGGTTTCTCCATGTTGGTCAGGCTGGTCTCAAACTCTCGACCTCAGGTGATCCGCCCACCTCATCTTCCCAAAGTGCTGGGATTACACATGTGAGCCACCATGCCTGGCCCAATGCTGCTATTTCTTAGAGGTCCTTCATTATCTCTCTTGTCCTCTAACAGCCATGGATTTAACTACCATTTATGTGTGCTGAGTTCTCCCAAATCCATCTGTCAGGAGATCTTCCTCCTGAGGTTCCAGGCCCTTATCTCCAATTGCCTAACTGACATCTCTACATTGACAGCTCTAAGACACCTCAAATTACACATCTCCAAACTAAATGCATTAAATTCTCCCTCAAAGTGGTCCTTCTTCCAACACTATTTATCAAGGTGAATTGGACCATCGTCTATCTGGTCAAAACCCAACTTCTTCCATATGTAGCCACGTTCCCCTTTCTTAGCCACCACATTGACTGATCATTCTTTCATTTAAAAGCATTTATTGAGCACCTGCTACAGGCCAGGTACTGGGCTAGATATTGATAATAATGACAAAATACAGTGGCTGCCTTCATGAGGATGAATACATCACTAAGTCTTAGTGACTCTATCAAATATTTTTAATAGTAATTTCCTCTTCTGTATCTCCAGTGCCATTGCCACTGTTAGCTCAGCCCTTATCACCTCTCCCTTTCTCACTCAGCAGGTCCCTTCCATCATCACAATCTCCAGGCCTACCTGCTTCTAACCACTCTCCCGTCTGTTGCCTGAATTATCTTTCTATCACACAAAATCCATCAGATCCCTCCTTTGCTCAAAATCCCTCCAAGTTCCCCATGGCTTATCTACAAGATAAAATCTACAGTCCTCTGTGTGGTACATAAGGTTGTCATGATCTGATCCTGTTACCTGTCCAGCCTTAAGGAGTAAACAGAAAGGAATATGAACCCTGAAACACAGTCAGCTCTGGCTGACACCTGATGGGTATAGATACACCAAAATGGGACCAGAGGAACGGGCTGGAGGTAGGATTTAAAAGGACTTGCAGATGGAGAATCCTCCTGGGTAAGAGCAAAACAGACGCTGTCAGCAAAGGCCCTGTGAAGCCGCATAATTCCTTACTATGTGAGCTCTGGTGCCTATGTCTGCCAGTCTTTCACACCCAGAGAGGCAGCCACTTGGGCAGGCAGAGTGAAGAGGGGCAGCCTTGGACCAAGGGCTGTCTTAGAAAGCTAGTTCTAGGAAGTACAGAGAACTTTCTAGACTTAGAGACAAGGGTAGTCTAAACCTCTACCGGCTAAAAGTTTGAATATTTCTATTCTGAAATAACTGAAGGTTATACCACAGAAAAGAATTCATGATGTCAGAAACCAGTGACTGCATTCTGTTATAAAGACAGATGCACACGTATGTTTATTAAGGCATGTTCACAATAACAAATACTTGGAACCAACCAAAATGCCCATCAGTGATAGATTGGATAAAGAAAATGTGGCACATATACACCATGGAATACTATGCAGCCATAAAAAAGGATGAGTTCATGTCCTTTGCAGGGACATGGATGAAGCTGGAAACCATCATTCTTAGCAAACACACACAGGAACAGAAAACCAAATGCCTCATGTTCTCACTCATAAATAGGAGTTGAACAATGAAAACACATGGACACAGGGAGTGGAACATCACACACCAAGGCCTGTTGGTGGGTGGAGGGATAGGGGAGGGATAGCACTAGGAAAAATACCTAATGCAGATGACGGGGTGATGGATGCAGCAAACCACCATGGCATGTGTATACCTATGTAACAAACCTGCATGTTCTGCACATGTACCCCAGAACTTAAAATATATATACAAGAAACCAGTGATTGCAAACAGGTTTCCTCTCCAAAGCCAACATTAGTAAACTGCAGTAGCTGTAGGGGCACTATATGGAGAAAGACTCCAAGATGGAGTATACGTGTTTGACATGGCCATGAAGAAGCAGGTTCCTTCATCTCTAGTGCCATGAATTTGCCAAACCTGCTCTCCACTATATGACTAAAACTCACCTGTGATGTGACAATGCTTTAAATATGCTTCTGTGCTTTAGTGAAATTTAATCATTTTTCCCTGTAATTTTCTAAAACTCTAACACAATGTATTCAAAACAAGGAAGAGAAGTAATCACCACCCCTCGCCCACCCCGACCCGCAACCTTTGGTGGTTAAGAAGGGGATAGTGCACCCTCTGCAGGTCAGATACCAGATCTTCTGGTAGCTTGGAGGGCTTATTACACCCTCTAGTGTGCCCTCTGGCCCAGACTGGACTGAGAAAACAGAAACAGAACCTGAAAACCCAGCCATGAATCCTGGTCCTTGGGTACTTAATGAAATCCTAGGTATATAAATTCATAGGAAGTAATAAAAATCTGGAATACCATGAAGAATTCTTTTTTGTCTTTATTTTCTGAAATGGAGTCTCACTCTGTCGCCCAGGCTGGAGTGCAATGGCACCATGTCGGCTCACTGCAACTTCCACCTCTTGGGTTCAAGCAATTCTCCCACCTCAGCCTCCTGAGAACTGGGGATTACAGGCACCTGCTACCATGCCCTAATTTTTGTATTTTGATATTTATTTATTCAGACCAAGTCTCACTCTTGTACGCTGGAGTGCAATAGTGCAATCTTGGCTCAACTGCAACCTCTTCCTCCCAGGTTCAAGCAATTCTCCTGCCTCGGGCTCCCAAGTAGCTGGGATTACAGGTGCCTGATACGATGCCTGGCTAATTTTTGTATTTTTTTACTAGATACAGGATTTCACCACGTTGGCCAGCCTGGTCTTGAACTCCTGACCTCAGGTGAACTACCCACCTCGGCCTTCCAAAGTGCTGGGATTACAGGCGTGAACCACCACCACGCTCGGCTCTTCTTATTTATTTTTTTACTTTGTGATGGGTCCTTGCTCTGTCACCCAGGCTGGAGTGCACAGGCACCATCTCCAGTTATTGCAGCCTTGACTGGATCACCTGGGCTCAGGTGATCCTTCTACCTCAGCCTCCTGAGTAGCTGGGACTACAGGTATGTGCCACCATGCCTGGCTAATTTTTGCATTTTTTGTAGAGATGGGGTTTTGCCATGTAGGCCAGGCTGGTCTCAACCTCCTGGGCTCAAGAGATCTGCCTGCTTCAGCCTCCTAAATTGCTGGGATCACAGGCATGAGCCATAGCACCCAGCCTGAACTCTTATTTCTGAGCCAAGTTATTTTTAATCTAGGAAGACGGCCAGTTGAATATGTTTAGTTTTTATCACTGCTGTTACTTCAAGACACAACAAAAGACATTTTCCATTTCCAGTATTCGTAACAGCAGGCATGGTGCCTCTCCAAGGGTGTCATTTGTCACTAACTTGGTCCATGTTTCTTTTTCTACACCTGAATACACAAAATGCACTCATTAATTTGTTCATTGTGTTAACATTCATTGACCATTTCTATGTTCCAGGCACCATGCCAGATACTTGGGATAGAACAGAAAAAAGGACATAGTCTATGTCTTTCTGACACTTACAGTCCAGTGGGGGAGGGCAAGAAACACCCAGACAGCATAGGAAGTGCCAGATGAGGCTAAAACAGGTTTTGGCTGGGTGCGGTAGCTCACACCTGTAATCCCATCACTTTGGGAGGCCAAGGTGGGTGGATCACCTGAGGTTAGGAGTTCAAGACCAGCCTGACCAACATGGAAAAACCCCATCTCTACTAAAAATACAAAAATTAGCCGGGCGTGGTGGTGCATGCCTGTAATCCCAGGTACGGGAGGCTGAGACAGGAGAATTGTTTGAATCTGGGAAGCAGAGGTTGCAGTGAAGCAAAATTGTGCCACTGCACTCCAGCTTGGGCAACAAAAGCAAAAACTCCATCTCAAAAAAAAATCCAAAAAAACAGGTTTTACTCTAAGAAACCATAAACACACATGGGCTTGGGAGGGACTGTTCCGTGTGCTCCTGCTACGCTGTGGAAGCATTGATCTGCCATCACTTACCACTGCTCATCAGATATTCTCGGAAGAGAGGACACCGGAACCAAAATGGCAGCACATGAAGATATGCAGTAAAGCCAGGAAACAGCTCCTTGAAGTCGGAATAATTTGTACAAAAGTTTCCAAAGGCTCCAGCCACGAGGACTCCATGGGGGTGAAACCCAAATATATAGTTGTGACTTGGATCCAAATCTTGAGTTTTAATGAGCTACAGCACATTCATATTGAGATTAAAGAAAGAAAAAAAAAGTTAAGTTCCCTTGCTATTTTCCAATGAGAAACAAAAGGACTAGTTTTTATGTCAAGAGAAAACGGAGAACATGACTCGTTTTAGCTCCCTGGATTGGAGCTGTTTCCAAATTTCTAAACTATCTTCTGAGCCCAGTTACCTTTATATACGGCCTTCTAGATATTGTCAAGTCAGCTGACAGTTCATTGAGTAATCGAAACTGAATTGCAGCCTTTCTCCCTGCTATGGTTTCAGTGTGTTCCCCTAAAAGTAAATGTTTAAAAACTTAATCCTCAATGTAACATTGTTGGGAGGTGGGGCCCAATGAGAGGTGATTAGGCCATGAAAGCAGAGTGAATGGATTACAACAGAAGTAGGTTTGTTATCTTGGGAGTGAGTTCCTTATAAAATAATGAATTCGGCCAGGTGCAGTGGCTCACACCTGTAATTCCAGCATTTTTGGGAGGTCGAGGCAGGCGGTTCACAAGGTCTGGAGTTCGAGACCAGCCTGGCCAATATGGTGAAACCCTGTCTCTACTAAAAATACGAAAATCAGCTGGGTGTGGTGGCCTGTACCTGTAGTCCCAGCTACTCGGGAGGCTGTGGCAGAAGAATTGCTTGAACCCAGGAGGCGGAGGTTGCAGTGAGCCAAGATTGCACCACTGCACTCCAGCCTGGGTGACAGAGCGAGACTCTGTCTCCAATAAAAGAAAAAGGAAAAGAAGAAGAAAAATGAATTCAACTCCCTCTTGCTCTTTCTTGCCCTCTCCTGCCCTTCCAGCTATGGGCTGACGCAGCAGGAAGGCTCTTGCCAGATGCCAGCGTCTTTGAAATTGGCCTTTCCAGCCTCTAGAACTGTGAGACATAAATTTGTTTTCTTTATAAAGTACTTAGTCTTTGGTATTCTGTTATAGCAGCACAGAACAGACTCAGACAGCCCCTCTGATAAAGAAGCTTGAGGTATATGTGATGAAAACAAATTTCCACTCTTTTGCTAACTCAAAATAATACTTTATAAAACAATTGTACTCACATGGATTGGAAAATAGTCCTTAAAGTATTTCCAAACAGTCCAATTTCTGACCCAGTTGGATCTCCTGCCTCCTTGCTCTGGGGTATGCCAGTCAAAGTAAAGCCACGTCAAATAAGGGATGTAAAGGAACCAATAGTTGTGTATGATCAACATCACAATGATTCCAACGCACACCTGTGCTGTAAGAAAGAAAAAGTCTCATGGAATCAGAGTCTATTAGTAGCTGCTCACCATAGTGGCCCATGGCAGAGGGATTAATATATATATAAGGTATGTTAAACTGAACCTCAGTTAAGGTAAGGTAATATAACCAGGCAGTGATGACATAGTATTATTTAACCTTTATTGGATGTTCACTATATGGCAAGCATTGTTATGGACCCTGACAAGGTATTTTAATTTAATCCTCATAAAGCCACATATCAGTAAAGTAGCCATAGTACTCTTTTTATTTTTGAAGGGGGAGGTGGAAAGAATGGGTACAGGAAACACCAAGCCATACTCTTTTTTTTTTTTTTTTTTGAGATGGATTCTCACTTCGTCACCCAGGCTGAAGTACAATGGCGCAATCTCGCCTCACTGCAAACTCTGCCTCCTGGATTCAAGTGATTTTCCTGTCTCAGCTTCCTGAGTCATTCGGATTACAGGTGTGTGCCACCACACCTGGATAATTTTTGTATTTTCAGTAGAGACAGGGTTTCATTATGTTGGTCAGGGTGGTCTCGAACTCCTGACCTCGTGATTCGCCTGCATCGGCCTCCCAAGGTGCTGGGATTATGAGTGTGAGCCACCGTGCCGGGTCTCATAGAACTCTTAATGTTCTTTTTAAACGAGACAAAAATGGAAGCTTACAGAGCGGTTAAGTGAGTTGCTCAAGCCACACAGCATATAAGTGGTTGATCTGTCTGAATTTAAAGTCTAACTGCTTAGTCATGGCTTTACATCTCCTCCCCTATGTGAATATGTGGAAGGATCATTGCCGACGAGATGGATGTAGAGAATTTCCTAACACAGGAAATCCCATCTTCCTACCTTTGAGCAGGCATTATTCATGTGCCCACAAAGAGGGCACATTCTAGCAACAAATTTCATTTTCAGGAACTCTACTGTCAGAGACAGAAATAGCAAAGGTGGGACTCTTTAGATCTTAGCATGCATCACTTCTTGCAACATTGGATAATGAGAGAGCAATCCTAATTGTTTAAGCACCTAATAACATAGCTTCAAAATACATGGGGCAAAAACTGTCAAAACTTGACTTGGGTGGTAGTGACAAGTTTGGTTATCTTCAAGCAACACATGAAGCTCAGCTATACATTTTTTAAATGTTTATGTTATATACTACAATTTAAAAACGTATAAAAAGAGAAACATGTTAACAAGAGAAAGAGAATGTACATGAAGACATAAAGCCTGGCACATAGTAAATATTCACTAAATGCCAGCTACCTTGACTTTAAGGAGTGCTGTTGCTGCTTTCTTTTCTATCACACATTGCAGTCTCCAATCTAGGGTTCACTTTCATCCCCAAACTCTTATCTACTGCCAGTCATCTTTGTTAAAAACCCTGTCCCCAAATGATCCACAAAAGTCTCTGAGAAATAGTGCCTTAATCTATTATTGAAATATATGCATATGTACTGACATAGATGTTTTACCAAAAACAGAACATATATTTATATATATATATATATTTTTTTTTTTGAGACAGAGTCTCACTCTGTTGCCCACACCGGAGTGCGGTGGCACAATCTTGGCTCACTGCAGCCTCCGCCTCCTGGATTCAAGTGATTCTCCTGCCTCAGCCTTCCAAGTAGCTGGGATTACAGGCACGTGCCACCATGTTCAGCTAATTTTTAAATTTTTCAGTAGAGATGGGATTTTGCCATGTTGGCCAGGCTGGTCTCAAACTCCTGACCTCAAATGATCCATCTGCCTTGGCCTCCCAAAGAGTTGGGATTACAGGGGTGAGCCACTGCACCCAGCCTATTTATATTTCTTAATACATATAGATCAACAAATTTCTCAGATACATCATTGAACCCAGTTAGGAAACTGACTTGCCACTCTCTCCAGAGTTGGTTAAAGGTTAAAAGACTGGATGACATGCAAATTCATAAAGCGTTCCATATATAAAAAAAAAAGACTGGATGAAAGGTTAAGGGAGCATGTGTCTTCTACCCCTCTGTGGGGTATCCTGTTACATTCTGGACCTGCCAGAAAAGTTTCCATGAGTCCAAAGCATGATGGAAAGAATGCCCTCTGTCCTCATTCCTACAGGATCATTCCATTTTGCTTCCTCTGCTTTCTTCTATTCAGGCCCGAGTGCTGATGATTTGCCACTATTGGTTAGTTTTCTGTTTATTTTCGTAAAACGTGCAAAAAAAACGACAGGAAACTTACGTGGGCCTCGTTCTTTTGTACTCAGAAGCTTGATCAGGTAAGGTACAGTGAAACAGGACAGGGAAAGAGCAGTTATTGAAAGGAGAACCATCCTCCTTCACCGTATACAGGGCATCTCATTTATTCCTCCTTGCAACCCCCAAGGTACATGTTACTGCCCCATTGTACAGTTGTAGAAACTGAGGCTTAGGGAATTTGAGCATCCAAAGGATTTGCAGCTGGATCTGCCTAATCCTTAAACCCACGTACTCTTTCACAAAGCCACATTATCCTCCAGCTAATGGTAATAACACTGTAGACTAACTTATTACAGGTGCATAAGCAGGTTAATAAGCATAAAGAATCAGGCAAGTGGGAGGTTCTGTTTTCCTTACTACAAAAATGGGAAAACTGACACCAAAAGCAAACTGAATTTTAATCACAGAGTGAGCCAGGAACAGATCCAGAAATAACGTCCCTAAGCTACTCATTCAGTCTTCCGCTAACTGAACCACGGATACCTGAACACATGCTGTATATCTCTTTAATGCTCATTACATGTTTTGCATCAAAGGAAGAAACCACGGCTGGGCGTGGTAGCTCATGCCTGTAATCCCAGCAGTTTGGGAGGCTGAGGCAGGTGGATAACCTGAGGTCAGGAGTTTGAGACCAGCCTGGCCAACATGGCAAAACCCCATCTCTACTAAAAATATAAAAATTAGTGGGGTGTGGTGGCGGGCACCTGTAATCCCAGCTGTTTGGGAGGCTGAGGTAGGAGAACTGCTTGAACCCAGGAGGTGGAGGTTGCAGTGAGCTGAGATCACGCCATTGCACTCCAGGCTGGGCCACCAGAGCAAGACTCCGTCTCAAAAAAAAAAAAAAAAAAAACAAGAAGAAGAAGAAAACACTATAAAAACTAGGTGACTAGATAACCTCTATTTTATATAAATAAAATATATATATATATATATATATATATGTACACTGCATATCTCTTTAATGCTCATTACATGTTTTGCATGCATAGCAGTTAAGATGCGGTCTGGAATTGAACTGTTAGTTGGAATTTGCCACTGACTAGTCTTTACCCAGGGCAAATTCTATGAGCTCTTGATCCTCAATTCCACTGCCTGTGAAATGGGCTTATGACAGCTCCTGTTTCCAAATGCAGCAAAGGGAATAAATAACATAAGGGTGTACAGTGCCTGGCACACAACTAGTGTTCATCAAATGCCAGCCACTGTTATAACTTTCTTTATTATTACACATTTGGAGAATGCAAAGTGTAACTGCAAACAGGACATCAGGCAAGTTCCTCAATAAAAACTACTCTTCAATTTTTCCTTTTGGCCTTTTTTCCCCCTATGAACAGGTTATGTTTCTTTAATATGACTGATCACACATTTTTTTAAATTCTGTATTTTATCATTTACAATTGTGTCACATTCGCTGTTTTACAACCTCTTCATTAATGTTATTTTTAATGACTGATCAACATTCCATTGATGGTTAGTGCTAATTCAACCATTCTCTTCATTTTAAACATCTGTGATTCTAACAAATTTTCTCTATAAATGTAATCTTGCATAAAGTTTCCCCACATTTTGATTTGCTTCCATAGAAGAAAAAGAAGTAAAATATGGCCAGGCGTGGTGGCTCACACCTGTAATCCCAGCACTGTGGGAGGCCAAGGCAGGTGGATCACAAGGTCAGGAGTTCAAGACTAGTCTAGTTGACATGGTGAAACCCCAACTCTACTAAAAATACAAAAATTAGCTAGGCATAGTGACGAGCATCTGTAATCCCAGCTACTCAGGAAGCTGAGGCAGGAGAATCATTTGAACCTGGGAGGTGGAGGTTGCAGTGAGCTGAGATTGCGCCATTGTACTCCAGCCTGGGCTGAGACTACGTCTCAAAATAAGTAAGTAAGTAAGTAAGCAAGTAAAATACTGGATGGCTAAGCAGAAACATCTTTGTCACCTGATACACTTTGATATTTTGCTATCCAAAGAAGTTGTTCAAATTTAAATTCCCACTCTAAACACTGCATACATTTTTTGTTTCAAATCATAAAGAGCATCAAAATAGTTTTTTAATCCTTTGATTCCTTTTTTTTTTTTTTGAGAGACAGTCTCATTCTGTTGCTCAGGCTCGAGTTCAATGACCTGATTTTAGCTTACAGCAACCTCCACCTCCCAGGTTCAAGGCATTCTCCTGCCTCAGCCTCCCGAAGTGCTGGGATTACAGGCATGTGCTACCAGACCCAGCTAATTTTTGTATTTTTAGTAGAGATGGGGTTTCATCATAAGGGCCAGGTTGGTCTTGAACTCCTGACCTCAGGTAATACACCCACCTCAGCCTCCCAAAGTGCTGGGATTACAGGCATGAGCCACGGTGCCCAGCCCTGTAATCCTTTGATTCTAAATGGGATCAAAAGAAGAAAACACTACAAAAACTAGATGATTAGATAACCTCTATTTTCTGTTTTTATCTCATTAAGCAATTCAAGGTAACTGGATTCTTCCAAATTGGAGTTCAAAGAGACAAGCAAGATACAAAGGTCTACGCCATTACATTATGCAGCTCTCGAAACTCATGTTGATAACTTTAAAAGTTGTCTAGCTTCACAACCAAGTTGAGTTGAAGGCCAAGTTGAGTTGAATTTTAACTGGGTTGATTTATCTATATTCTGGATTAAAAACCACAACGCAGACTTCCATCAACGACACTCTATTTTCACTTAGTTCCCAAAAATTCTACTTTCTCCACATTGCTGGGGAAGCTGTCCCTCACTCATTTTTTTTTTTTAATGAGATGAAGTCTTACTCTGCTGCTCAGGCTCGAGTGCAGTGGAGTGATTTCAGCTCACTACAACCTCCACCTCCCAGGTTCAAGCAATTCTCCTGCCTCAGCCTCCCAAGTAGCTGGGATTATAGTCACGTGCCACTATGCCTGGCTAATTTTTGTATTTTCAGTAGAGACAGGGTTTTGCCATGTTGGCCAGTCTGGTCTAAAACTCCTGACCTCAGGTGATCCAACTACCTTGGCCTCCCAAAGTGCTGGGATTACAGGTGTGAGCCACTGTGCCTGCCCCGCCCCTCTTTTTTAAATTGAAGTGAAATTCACATAACATAAAAAAATGGTGATTTTAAACAGAACACTTTGGTGGCATTTAATTCACAATGTTGTACAATTACTACCACCATCTAATTCCCAAACATCCCCATTATTTCAAAATAAAACCCTTTACCCACTAAGCAGTTACTCCCCATTCCTCCCTCCCCTCCACCACTGGCAATCACCAGTAGTCTGTAGTCTGTTTCTTTTTCTTTTTCTTTTCTTTTTTTTTGAGATAGGGTCTCACTTTGTCACTCAGGCTGGAGTGCAGTGGCGTGAACACGGCTCATTGAAGCCTCCACCCCTTGGGCCCACATGATCCTACCACCTTAGCTTCCCAAGTAGCTGGGACTAGAGGTGCACACCACTGCACCTGGCCAATTTTTGTATTTTTTGTAAAAGTAGGATCTTGCCATGTTGCCCAGGCTGACTCGAACTCCTGAGCTCAAGCAATCCACCTGCTCGGCCTCCCAAAGTGCTGGAATGACAGGTGTGAGCCACGGTACCGGGCTGTCGTCTGGTTCTCTGGATTCACCCACTCTAGATATTCATAGGAATGGAATGGTAGAATATGTTAAATAAATATGTTTTATTTAACATCAGGTTTTTGTAGACCCTCGTTTAACATCAAGGTTTTGAGTTTCATCCATGTTGTAGCATGTATCAGTACTTCATTCCTTTTTATGGCTGTACAATATTCCCACATACATATATATATACTGTAATCTGCTTATTCATGCATCTGTTGTGGACATTTGGGTTGCTCCTACCTTTTGGCTACTGTGAATAGTGCCACAATGCCCCCATCACTGGACCAGTACTACATGTTCAAAACAAGTAAGGTTTCAGTAAAGTGTATGTGTGATCACTGAATTCAGCACCACCAATAAAGGGACAAAATGACATGATGCCTCCTTATAGGATCTAATGGTAAATATATTCCATCACCTTAGTCAAGTCCAGGTTCAGGGACACTCTACAAGATAATTGGCTTGGGCTGTTTAAAAATAATCAACCTTATAAAAGCTTTAAAAACAAACTAAAAGCAAAGGAACTGGTCTAGGAAAAGTTGAAGACAATTAGGGAAATCTGAATATAAATCATATATTAAATAAGATTATTGTATCCTTGATAAATATTTTGGGAATGATAGTAGGATTTTGATTATGCAGAAAATTCTTGTTTTCAGGTGATACATGCTACAGTATTTAGAGATGAAGTGTTATGATGTTTACAACTTAGTTACTTACTTCCAAATTGTTCAACAGGAACAACAAAGTGTTTGTGTGTCTGTGTGTGTGTGTGGAGAAAGGGAGAGAAAGCAAATGTTGCAAAATGCTAAAAAGTTGCTAAATCTACATAAAAAAAGAATGTGTTTTCAAAAATTTTTATTTTATTATGGTAAGAGCACTTAATATGCAATCTATCCTATTAACAAATAAACATCTGTGTAAACAAGTGTATAACTCGGTATTGTTAGTTATAAGTACCATGTCTGTGACATAATAATATTTGGTCTCTGCCCCCAGTTCCTAGCCTAGAGCTCCTAAAACTGTTGTAATGTCCTGATCAACAAGGGTGCTAGGTACCTCTTTCTATCTTTTGCTCTAATATTTGGATCCCAGTTCCTGATGCAGAGCTCCCAATCCCTTGGGACTTCCTGAGTGACAGCAGTGTCTTTTCTTCTAATGAGGCAACTCTTGGTGGGCTCCAGGATGGTGGCTGGTCACCGAAATACTAAGCAGTCACTAGATGCTTGGGACCTGCAGCCCCATCCCCATTCTCAAGAGAGAGGAGAAGGGCTGGAAATGGAGTTAGTAACCGATTATGTCTAAATGAGGAAGGCTCCATAAAGTCCAGGGTTCCAAGAGCTTCCGGGTTGGTGAACACAGCCACATGCTGAGAGATTGGTGCACCCCAATGCCATGAGGACAGAAAAGCTCCTGTGCCTGGGAATCTTTCAGACCTCGACCTAGGAACCTCATCATCTATATCCTTTATCATATCCATTATAATAAACTGCCAAACCTAAGTGTTTTCTTGAGTGCTGTGAGCCATCATAGCAAATGACAGAGTCCAAGGAGGAGGTAGTGTGACTCCTCAATTTGTAGTCAGTCAGAAAGAAGCACAAGTGCCAACCTGGACTTGTGGTTGGCATCTGAAGTTGGGACAGTCTTGTAGACTGAGCTCTTTACCTGTGGAACCCAACTCCAGGTAGACAGCACCAGAATTGAACTATGGGATACCTGGTTGGTGTCTGGAGAGTTGGAGAAGGGTTGGTCCAGCAAAATCAAGGATGTAAATTTCGTATTCCATGAATTGAAGACTTTTGGCAAGGAGTGGTGGCCAGGTCTGTGGTTTCTGGAGGGTGCTTAAGTGCTTACACAGACAATTCCCATATCTGCAGCTCATTAATGATTTTTCTTCTGTTGTCTCCACCCTTTCTGACTCCAGTCCACTCACCTAGATATTTACAGTAAGTGAAACTGTTCTATAAAATCTCCATGAGCAACCTGCATCAGCCAAAACATTGTGAAAACTGTTGAATGTGTATTTACTTGCATTAAATAATGACCATAATTAAGAAATAATTTAAGACATTAACTTGTATGTGTATTCTTTCTTCCTAGTCTCATCTAAAACATTTTCATTTTTTTTCTGCATGTAAACTGTTTCCATACTTCTTTTTTCCTTTTTTTTTTTGAGACATAGTCTTGCTCTGTCACCAGGTACCAGGCTGGAGTGCAGTGGCATGATCTCGGCCCATTGCAACCTCCGCCTCCTGGGTTCAAGCAATTCTCCTGTCTCAGCCTCCCGAGTAGTTGGGACTACAGGCACATGCCACCATGCCCAGCTAATTTTTGTATTTTTTTAGTAGAGACAGGGTTTCACCATGTTGGCCAGGATGGTCTTGATCTCTTGACTTCGTGATCTGCCTGCCTCGGCCTCCCAAAGTGTTGGGATTACAGGCATGAGCCACTGCGCCTGGCTTCCATACTTATTTTTAACGATTTAACATAGTATGGAGAAAGTAAGTAAAATTCAGAGGCAAGCAAAGTCCATTAGCACTTCTTTTCCTTCTTATTCCTGGAGACACTGTATCTTTAAAATACCTATCTGTGCCATCTGTAGAATATAAGAATGTAAGTGTAAATTCTTCTGATTTTAAAAAATTTCTATTTTAAGAGAACTTGCCTCCCTGAGTTTTTAAGAATTGTGCTAAAAGACAGATCTCATCAGACCCCTTTGCAGAATTTTGCAGCCTAGTTTTTTTCATATGTGGGTTTATTCTACACTGCTTTTAAACAGTGTTTCATACAGGGAACTACATTTTTCTTGCTTTATAGCACATTCAATATTGAATCTACTTCCTTGCCCAATGAAGGCAAATAAATTATAACAAAGATCCAGTTGAAACCAGCCCCATGTTCTGAATATTTCAGGAAGGTTTCTATAAACACAAATACTTTGTATAGCTCAAACTGAAATCCATGGAGATAATCCATAATAAAAGAGAAGGAGAGCTTTTACTGAGCAATGGCAGAACAGTGGGTAAGGAAGAAACAAGGAAAACAGAACAAGAGGGAAAAAAAAGTGGATTGGTATTGTCATGTCACTTCAGGTTTCTTTTTTACAAAGTTTAAAGCAAAGGAGACTTCCTTATTACACTGACTCAGGCAGACTGGATCTCCTGTTTTCAGGAAAACTGGTCTGTCTGGAGATCTATTTACTTCCTTGAAGTTTGATTATGTGGCACATAGGATGAGTAGCTCCACTTTAATTTGCTCAGGTCTGCTGGAGCCTAGTATAGGAGCTCAGTCCAAAACAATGGTTGCCAATAATTTCTGTTTAATACAACTAAATACAACATGTGGATTCCTTTGCTATACAGGACATTAGTAAGGGAACTGCTAAAATATGAATAATGTCTATAGATCATAATATTGTGTTGTATTATTTTTCTGATTTGGGTAATTGTACTGTGGCTATGGAAGAGAAATGTGCTTGGTTTTAGGAAATCCATACTATAATCAGATAGTTTTCTACAAATTAAACTATAGGGTAATTCCCATCAAGCAGCAATCCCAATAGAAATCCCAGGAGGCTTTTCTTTGGTGTGGAAATTGTCAAGATGATCCTGAAATACATATGGGAATGCTAAGGACTTGGAATAATCAAAACACCTGTGAAAAACAACAACAACAAAGTTTGAGGACTAACACTATCTGATTCCAAGAATTATTACAAAGTTACAATAATCAAAACAACATGGTACTGACATCAAGATAGATAAACAGATCAATGGCACAGAATAAAGAGTCTAGAAATAAACCCATGCATATATGGACAACTGATATTTGATAAAGGCACAAGGATAATGCAGTGAAGAGCAGGGAGTGCTCTTTTAAGAAAAATGGAGCTGGAACCATTGGATTATACATACACACACAAAAAAAGAACTTAGACACTGTACCATATACAAAAATTAACCCTAAATAGATCATAGATCTAGATGGAAAACCTAAAACTGGGAGGAGAAAACAGGAGAAAATTTTTGTGACCTTGGATTAAGCAAAGATTTTAAAGATATAACACCAAACACAATCCATTTTAAAAAAAATGGATACACTGGATGTCATCAAAATTAAAACTTCTGCTCTTCAAAAGACACTGCTAAGAGACTGAAAAGATAACCCACTGACTGAAAGAAAAATCTATACAAAGCACACAGCTGATAAATGATTTTATATCCAGAATATACAAGAACTCTCAAAACTCAGCAGTAGGAAAACAAGCAATCTAATAAAAACTGGGCAAAAGATTTAAACAGATACTTCAACAAGGAATACAGATGGCAACTAAGTACATGAAAAGATGCTCACGGTCATCAGCCATTGGGGAAATGCAAATTAAAGCTACAATGAGACACCACTACGTACTTATTAAAATTGCAAAAACTAGGGGGTCGGCAATATTCCCTTGGCTCCGGCCAGGAAAAAGGCTGGCTCCTGTGGTCAGTGGGCAGAGTATGTGGGCAAGTCAGCACTCATCATTCAGTTAATCCAGTCTTACTTTGTAATGGATTATGACCCAATCACTGAAGATTCCTACTGAAAGCAGTGTGTGACAGATTGGCAGGCTGGCTAGATATTTTGGATATAGCAGAACAAGAAGAGTTCGGAGCCACGAGACAACAGAATATGACGACTGGTGAGGGCTTCCTGTTGGTCCTTTGAGTCACAGGTAGAGGCAGTTTTGAAAAAAATCTATACATTTCAAAGACAGATTCTCAGAGTAAAGGATTATGATGAGTTTCCAATGATTTTAGCTGATAATAGAACAGTTCTGGATCATCAAAGGCAAGTAACACAGAAAGGACAGAGTTAATACATCATCTTAAGGCAGCATATCCAGAAGGCATTAGCAAAGATTAGAATGAATGTAGATTAAGCTTTCCATTAACTTGTCCAAGTTATAAGGAAATTTCAAGAACAGTAATTTCCTTCTTCACCAGACCACATGCGGAAAGAAAAAGACAAGAAAGGCTGCTACTGTGTCATTTTCTAGAATCCTGTGAGTTTTAGCTATCAGCCTCCATGAAAAGCCTTCATCTTCTCTCCTTACAGTTTACATCTCATTGGTATCTTTCTAGCCTTAGATACATGATTGCCATGTTAGCCTTAGACCAAGAAGCTGGAGAGTCCTTTCCATGAAGCTAATACAATGGTCATTTCCAGACAAATTTAAAGGAAACACCAAGGCTGCTTCAAAATTATGTGATTTCATTAAAATATATATGCCAGGCATGGTGGCTTTTTAGTAGAGAAGGGATTTCACTGTGTTAGCCAGGATGGTCTCGACCTCCTGACCTTGTGATTCACCCGCCTCAGCCTCCCAAAGTGTTGGGATTATAGGCGTGAGCCACCATGCCCAGCCAACAAGTATTTTTATGTTTATAAGCAAATATACTTCACAACATACCTTGTATATCTGCAAAGTTAAGTATTTAATTCTCATGCTCACTTTTAACTGACATGGTAAGAGTGGAAACTACAGAAGCAGTGGAAGAATTTTCACTTGCTGGTCTGGTTTTGGTTGTACCCACCTTTGGCTAGTCACATATCTACTCAAGAAACATTCCCAATAGAGTACAACAGGATGAGACTCTGAAATCATTTTCAATACGCCCCACTAGATATTGACTGTTTTAGCTCAAGTATGAAGTGTAAAACTTTAGCTGACAATTAGTGTCACTGTGGACAGCTTCTGATTTTGTTTTTTAATTCTGTGGATTGTGTTTAAACAATTCAAAAGTATGTTCTTGATTTTGAGATACTAAAGTACATAGTTGTCACTTTATTGAAGGTGTGCAAAAGTCCCATGAACTTTATAGAGCATACCCTTATATAGCTTCAGGTGCTAGAATTAAAATTGATATGTATCACAATAAAAAATAAATTGCAAAGATTAAAAAGACTACATCGGCTGGGCATCGTGACTCACGCCTGTAATCCCAGCACTTTGGGAAGCTGAGGAGGGCACATCACAAGGTCAGGAGTTCAAAACCACCCTGACCAACATAGTGAAACCCCATCTTTACTAACAATACAAAAGTTAGCTGGGCGTGGTGGCAGGCACCTGTAATCCCAGCTACTCAGAAGGCTGACGCAGGAGAATTGCTTTAACCTGGGAGGCAGAGGTTGCAGTGAGCTGAGACTGCACCACTGCATTCCAACTTGGGCAACAGAGTGAGACTCCATCTCAAAAAAAAAAAGAATACAACAAGTGATGGTAAGGACATGGAGCAATTAGAACTCTCATGCCCTGCCAGTGGGAATATAAAATGGTATAATACTTTGGAACAAACTTTGGTGGTTTCCAGAAAAGTTAAACCTGCAACTGTCATATAATCAAGTCACTACATTCTTAGGTTTATCTATGAATAAAGAAAGTATATGTTCATACAAAGATCTATAAGTGAAAGTTCATGGTAGTATTATTAATAATAGCTATGAGCCAAATACTCATCAATAGATGATTGGACAAATTGCAATATATTCCTTCAAGAGAATGCTGCTTAGAAACAAAAAGCAATGAACTCTTGATATATATAAGAAAGAGTCTCAAAATAATCATGCTGAGTGAAAGAAGCCAGACAAGAACAAAGTATATAGGATGTGATTCCACGTACACAAAACTCTAGAAAATGCAAAGTAATCTGTGGTGACAGCAGATCAGATCAGGCACAGTGTGGCTCACACCTGTAATCCCAGCACTTTGAGAGGCCAAGGTGGGAGGATTCCTTGAGCCCAGGGGTTCAAGACCAGCCTAGTCAACATAGGGAGACCCCAAGAAAGAAAGAAGAAAAAGAAAGAAAGCCTATCAGTGGTTGCTTGGGAAAAGGGGTAAGGTGGGGCAGAGAAGGAGTATGAGAAATCTTTGAGGATGATGGCTATGCTCACTATCTTAATTGTGGTGATGGTTTGTTACCAAATTGTAAACTTTAAATATGTGCGGTTCATTGCATGTCAATTACACCTCAATAAGGCTGCTTAAATAAGTAAGTGAATAGCCAGGCACACTGGCTCACGCCTGTAATCCTAGCACTTTGGGAGGCCGAGGTGGGCGGATCACAAGGTCAGGAGATCGAGACCAACCTGGCTAACACAGTGAAACCCCATTTCTACTAAAAAATACAAAAAATTAGCTGGGTGTGGTGGTACCCGCCTGTAGTCCCAGCTATTTGGGAGGCTGAGGCAGGAGAATCACTTAAACCTGGGAGGTGGAGGTTGCAGTGAGCCAAGATCATGGCACTGCACTCCAGCCTGGGCAACAGAACAAGACTCCATCTCAAAAACAAACAAACATATAAGTAAATAAACCCATTCAGTAAAAGATCGTGGTTCCAC
>CAUYQU010005002.1:0-142270 GCA_963574635.1 Cheracebus regulus
ACCTGACAAAAACAAGCAATGGGGAAAGGATTCCCTGTTTAATAAATGGTGTTGGGAAAACTGGCTAGCCATGTGCAGAAAGCAGAAACTGGACCCCTTCCTGACACCTTACACTAAAATTAACTCCAGATGGATTAAGGATTTAAACATAAGACCTAACACCATAAAAACCTTAGAAGAAAACCTAGGCAAAACCATTCAAGATATAGGCATAGGCAAGGACTTTATGACTAAAACACCAAAAGCAATGGCAACAAAAGCCAAAATAGACAAATGGGATCTAATTAAACTTCAGAGCTTCTGTACAGCAAAAGAAACAATCATTAGAGCAAACTAGCAACCAAAAGAATGGGAAAGTTTTTGCAATCTACCCATCTGACAAAGGGCTAATCTCCAGAATCTACAAAGAACTAAAACAGATTTACAAGAAAAAAACAAACCTATTCAAAAGTGGGTGAAGGATATGAACAGACACTTCTCAAAAGAAGACATATGAAGCCAACAAACATATGAAAAAATGCTCATCATCACTGGTCGTTAGAGAAATGCCAATCAAAACCACATTGAGATACCACTTCATGCCAGTTGGAATGGCAATCATTTAAAAAATCTGGAGACAATAGATGCTGGAGAGGATGTGGAGAAATAGGGACACTTTTACACTGTTGGTGAGAGTGTAAATTAGTTCAACCATTGTGGAAGACAGTGTGGCAATTCCTCTAGGATCTAGAAACAGAAATTCCATTTGACCCAGCAATCCCATTACTGGGTATATACTCAAAGGATTATAAATCATTCTCTTATAAAGACACATGCACACGTATGTTCATTGCAGCACTGTTTACAATACCAAAGACCTGGAACCAACTCAAATGCCCATCAATGATAGACTGAACAAAGAAAATGTGGTACATATACACCACGGAATACTATGCAGCCATGAAAAACAATGAGTTCGTGTCCTTTGTAGGGACGTGGATGAATCTGGAAACCATCATTCTCAGCAAACTGACACAAGAACAGAAAATCAAACACTGCATGTTCTCACTCATAGGTGGGTGTTGAACAATGAGAACACATGGACACAGGGAAGGGAGCATCATACACTGGGGTCAGTTTGGGCGACTAGGGGAGGAACAGCAGGTGATGGGGAGGATGGGGATGGATAACGTGGGAAGAAATGACAGATATAGATGATGGAGAGATGGTGGCAGCAAACCACCTTCCCATGTATATACCTATGCAACAACCCTGCATGATCTGCACATGTACCCCAGAACCTAAAGTACAAAAAAAAAAAAAAAAGACCATCATGGCCAACATGGTGAAACCCCATCTCTACTAAAAATACAAAAATTAGCTGGGCTTGGTGGCGCGTGCCTGTAATACCAGCTACTGAGTAGGCTGAGGCAGGAGAATCTATTGAACCTGGGAGGCAGAGGTTGCAGTGAGCCAAGATTGCACCACTGCACTCCAGCCTGGGCAACAGAGTGAGACTCCATCTCAAAAAAAAGAAGAAGAAGAAGAAAATATGACAAAGTCTGATAATTATTTACTCATTTCCTTTGTCCTCCTTGTCCATTGTAATAAACTGTAACTGGTACATAGATGTCCAGCTAGGCTATATTGACCAGTCTCACTTACAGCTAGTGTGGCTTAGAAGTAATATGTGTCACGTCTGAAACTGGTAATCAGCCTGCATTCCTTTATGCTTCCCCTTTTTCTCATAAGCTGGAACACAGATTTGTCTGTGACCAACTTCAGCCATACAAATGAGAACAATGTCTTGAGAATGGCAGGACAAGATTGGAAGAACCTGGATCCCTGAATGACTGTGTGGAACAGAGGCATCTTGTTGATCTGAACCCCACACCTTGAGTCTAATATATGAGACATGAATATACCTTTAATAATTAAGCCATAGAATTGTTGAGTCTCTCTCACAGCAACTTAGCCACTATTTTAATGTAAGAACTGACCAAATACAAGAAGTGTTATTAATTGCACAGCCATTTGAAGTGGCAAATGAGTCCAATATGAAAAAAAAGATATGCTATTGATAACAGAAGGTAAACTTCAGTCATTTCACCTCAATCTTAATTGGTTCCACATTTAATGTTTTGTTATGCTAAGAGAAAAGTGAAGTGACTGCTTCACATGATGGAAGAAACAATGCCTAATCTATGTTTCAGGAAATAAAATAGTGATTATCTACATGTAACAACAACTGTTATTAGATTAAAGAGAATTATTGAGATCAGAGAAATACTTGTCCCAATTTGTCTGTAAAATTGTGTTGCCTTTTGAAAAGGAATTATGATACTAGTGTGAGAAGTAAACATTCACTTCGAAAGAAATGTAAACATTTGTCCAAATAAGCTTTGCATGAGAATGCTCATGGCAGTCTTATTCATAATAGCCAAAGACTGAAAACAGCCCAGGTGTCCATGAATAGAATAAACTGTGGCATGGCCATACAATGCAATACTATTCAATAATGAAAAGAGACAAACTACTGATACATGTAAAAATATGAGTGAATCTCAGAAATTGTGTACTGAGTGAAAAAAAGATACAAAACAGTACACACTGCATGATTTCAGATATATGAAGTTCTGTAGCAGAAAAAACAAATTCATGATGAAATCACAACAGTGGTCACTTCTAGAAGTGGCAGGGATTGACTGGAAAGGGTGTGAGAGAACTTCTTGATTGATGAAATACATCTGTATCTTGATAGGAGTGTGAGCTGTATGGACATGTGCATTTGTTAACACTGGTTTAACTGCACATCTAAGATCTCTTTATTTCACTGTCTTTAAATTTTATCTTAATTTAAAAAAGACTCATTTCCTGCAAACCACAATATCATATATTCTCTGCTTCTTTTATCCTTATGTTTTCATCAAAAAGTACGTTAAGCCTTTAAGTTTATTCCCATACATATCTACCTCCTCTTTTGGCCTTTTGGACGACAGAAAGAGTTACGACGAACATCATATGAGAAAATGGGTCCACTATGTCACTAGTCATTAATAATATGACTAGAATACCAAGTAAATAAGTCAAATTACCAACTTCAAATAGAAAGAGGCAGAAAATCAAAAGGGAACATACTACATTTACAAAGTGCAAATAATAAAGGCTAATGGACCTTTAACTTTTTTTAAATGATAAAGCTAAAATTGGAAAGAAACAGTCTTTTTTCCTTCTAAGGAAACAATGTATTAAATGACAAGTCAATCTGAATCACTACTTCTATGCTTCATTAGGAACCAGTTAATAACGTACAAGGTACTTAAACAAAAGTTCAATGTACAACATTAATTTTTGTTTATCCTGAGAGAGCAGATATGTATAAGGTACATCATTTTTTGTTTAGATTTTAGCAGCACATAGTATGGACGATGCACCAAGTTTTTGGTGGATGGAATTTAGCAGTCTTTTCAGTGGGCAGAGTAATTAAAAATATTCCTGGCCGGGCACAGTGGCTCACGCCTGTAATCCTAGCACTTTGGGAGGCCGAGGCAGGCGAATCACAAGGTCAAGAGATCGAGACCACTCTGGCCAACATGGTGAAACCCTGTCTTTGCTAAAAATACAAAAAAATTAGCTGGGCGTGGTGGCATGCGCCTGTAGCCCCAGCTACTCGGGAGGCTGAGGCAGGAGAATTGCTTGAACCCGGGAAGCAGAGGTTGCAGTGAGCCGAGATCGCACCACTGCACTCCAGCCTGGGCGACATGGTGAGACTCTATCTTCAAATATATATATATTCCTTAACTCATTTCCTTGTAATGTTTCTTTCCTTTTATCAGAATCTTCTATTGAGACTACAGTGGATATTTTCCCAGTTGTTCTTGAGTTTCATAACCTATTGTGGCATGCATTCTCTTCTTGCCCAAACTTGAGCCAGGGTCCTCTGAGCCTTCCTCTTGACTTGGGCCCAACCTTGGCCTATAAAGACTTGAACAAACACTAACATAGTTTCTAACAGCTCCAGCTCTCCTTAAAGTGCCTGCTGAGCAAACTCAAGACTTGCAAACAATCTACTATTTGTTCTAGTCCACACCTGATGATAGGGCCTCTGTCCACCAGTCATTGTGGGAAGGCAGGAGCCTAACTTCAGTAAGCACCAGTTAGCAAACCCAGATGAATTTCACATGGACAACGCTGCTTTCTTGCTTTTTGTAAGTTTTTTCACTTCCCACATTCTAGTGAGCCTCTCTCACTCCCTCCCTATTTCCTTATTCTCCATTTAAAATACCCAGTCACCTCTAGACAAATCAAAGTTGAGTTCAATTCACACTGTACTGCTATTCCTATTGCAATAGTACATTACTGATTAAAATCTGTCTTTACCACTTGAACTAGTATCCAGCTTTGTTTATCTTTGACGCATTTAGCAGTCACCAAAAAGGGATTGAGCAGAGTGGAGCCTGCAAGAGGCTGACAATCAAATCGCGAAGGCAGGGCACACACCTGCTACAGCACACCAACAAGAGGTAGGCAAGAGACTTTGTAGCAGAATGATAGAGTTTGATCAAGAAAGTCTTTTGGAAAGGAGAAATTTTGAGAAAACAACAAGAGGGCATATACGATTTAGAAAAGAGCAAAAGGTCACATCCAACTAGTCTCAGCCTTATCAGCAATGGAAACCAATGGTGTGCATAGGTATGGTTTGGGCAGTAGACAAGTTCAGTGAGAGTGAAACAGTGAGGGCTATAAAGAAAGGAAAGAGGGAGTGTGGAGAATGAACCCAAGGCTATGAGAAAGTCTGTAACCCAGAGAATGCCAGAGCATCCCTTAAGGGTTGCCATCCTGAACTGCAATGGTCTCTTTCCCAACCTGACTGTGGAAAGTCTTTGCCAAGTCCACAAGAGGATTATGTGAAGACTGGGAAAGGTTTTTTGGATTCAGGCAGAGACTTTTCAGAGTAACTTCTGAGAAGGGAGCCAGGGTATGAGGACAAGGGAGGAGTTCAGAAACAATGAGTTAGCAGATCTGGGCATTTCAAAGTACAACTTTTGTGTTGGGGTCCCAGGAATGTGTTGGGGATTCTTGTGACCTGATGGCATAGTTAGTACTTGCCTTATTTGTAAACATCCCTAGCACTTCCGTTAGTCCCCAAGTACTTCCAAACAGTTTACTTCTGATTTAATTCCGAATTATCTCTTCATTTCCAGGGAGCTCTCCAATTTATATCTTCACTACCTTACTCTGTAACCATCAATGGCAGAGGTGTCCTAAGCATTTCACTCTTTCTAGTTCTCCTCCCACCCCATCCCAATATGCCATTCACCCTGCTGTCAGAAACATCTAAGATGCAGATCTGATCTTGTCACATCCCTAATAAAAAACCTTCAGTGCCTCCCTGTTACTCAACTGATACAGTCCAAACCATCAGCACAGTTATAATCTGGCCCAACACCTCCTTCCCTCTCTGGACAGCCCTCCTCATCCTTTCTCATCCCCTATATCCCTCGCCCCCTGTCTTCTAGGTGCAGGATAGTTATGATTTTTCAAACATGCCAAGTATTTTCATTTGGCCATGGCTTTACTTGTGTAGTTCCCTCTGCCTTTAACGCCTTCATCCTCCCACCCCTACCTCTAACCAGCACTCTACAGACTCTTCAACACCAGCTTAAATGTCCCTTCCTCCATGAAACCAACTCAAGTCCTCCCGACAAAATGAGATTCCTCTGGTTTTTTCCCAAACCCCTTGGCTTTGCAGTTCTCCCTTTATAGCAATGCTTATTGCTTCTGTCTTATTTAACATAGTAAATATATCCTTTGTTTAAATAGTATTTTATAAGATTATAACATGTTTGAAGGTAGAAATACAGTTACACACACAATTTGACACATAGAGTTATGTGGCGTCAAATTATCATTTTCTCGTGTGTCTTAATCTTCTCTTTCCATCTAGTTGTCAATTTCTCGAGGAGTTAAATACTTCTGATCTTTCCTACGCTTGTTTCTGCAACCATCACTATTGTGCTGAGCCTAAATTGTCCTAGCATCTATAAAAGGATGGATTAGATCACCTACTGGGTCCCATATCTAGGTCTAACATTTGGTAATTCTAACAGCAAACAGCAGGGACCCAAGAAATACTTCATACCGTTTTCACAAGAGCTGCTTAGACAGTATTTAGACTTAGGAATTGAGTAGCAGTTCCCTTAATAGAAAAGAGAATAGAAGCAATGAAGATCCTCCTTCCTTTATGGTCATATTTGTTGATAATCTACTGTGAACTTGGCATTGATCTATGCACAGGGTATACAATAGGGAACAAAATCACACCATGGCCCTGCTGTTATGGAGCTTACAATCCAGATGGGAAGACAGATGATAAATGAAGACAGAGACAGCATGATCAGGTAAACCAGTGTAGAAGACAGTGACTACATTACCACTACTACTGTTAACAACAGCAGCAAGAATAATACAATGCTGGGTAAAAAGCTAGAGTAATGAAGGCCTTCCATTGTATGTATATGTCATATTTTCTTTATCCATTTGTTGATGGACAAATTTGTGTGTTTCCATATTTTGGCTGTTGTGAATAATGCTGCAATGAATATGGGAGGGCACATGTTAAAGGGTCAAGAGGATGGAGTTTGGAGAAATTCTGGGTAGCTGAACATGTGGAGGTTTGTAGAGAGTGGTGCACCCAGGGAGGGCATGGAAGCTTCATGTCCTTTCCTCATACCTTGCCCTACACATCTCTTTATCTGTATCCTTTGTAATATCCTTTATAATAAACCAGCAAATCTAAGTGTTTCCCTGAGTTCTGCAAGCGGCTCTAGCACATTAATAAAACCCAGAGAGGAGGTCATAGGCCCCCTAACTTGAAGCCAGTCAGTTCCGGAGGCACAGACTTGCGACTGGTGTCTGAAGGGGAGAGAACCTTGGAGACTGAGCCCTCCACCTGCAGGATCTGAGGCTATCTCCAGGTAGATAGTGTCAGAATTGAATTGGGGGACACCCAGCTGGCGTCTGCTCTAGAATTGATTACTTGCTTGGTGTGTAGGAAAAATCCCCACTAATATGGTCACAGCAGTCTTCTATGTTGATCGTTGCGGTGTAAGAACAGAAAAATACAGTTTGAGTTGGTTTTTCCACAAATCGACCTCCATACTGTTTTCCGCATTAGCTGCACCATTTTACACCACCACTAATAGTGCATATGGTTTCCATTTCTCTGTAGCCTCACTCACACTTGCTATCTTTTGCTTTTTTGATTATAGTCACCCTAACAAGTGTGAGGTGATAGCTCAGTATGGTTTTGATTTGCATTTTCCTAACGATGGTTGATGTTGAACATCTTTTCATATACCTGTTTTCCGTTTGTGTATCTTCAGTGGAGACCATCACAGAACATTAATAGTTACCTCTAGTTAGTAGAATCTTGGGTGGATTTTATTTTCTGCCTTGGACTTTTAAAAATATTTTAAGGATTTCTATTTTAAGTATGTTTCCGTTATAGTTTTTCATTTTGCTTATTTTCATTTTTAAAATAATATGTGTATGTTAAAAATAACTTGAATTGTATAGATATCCATAAAGTAAAAAGTAAAGCTCTTCTCTACCCTCGCCCCTGGTTTCCTCAGACCTTTCATGCTAATGATATTTTTCAACATGTTTTTCTGTACCCTTAGAGAAATTTTTAATGCATGTACAAGCATATATATTTTCTTTTCCCTCCACAATTAGAATCATAACATGTATACCATTATGTAATCTAATTTTTTAAAATCTATTTTAAAAAGACTACTACATTACTGTGTCAGAACATAAATACCTCATTCTTTTTCAACCACTAGATAGGATGTCCTTGTTTGGATATTCTATAATTTATTTAAACAGATTGTTTTCAACTTTTTGCTATTGCCAACAGGGCTGCAAACAGCAGCTCTACAAGCCTCTCTACAGCCAGCAGAGTTAGTGGATGTGCTGGGCATTGGAAAGGAAACCAGTTCAGTAGCTGCATGCTGACCTGCATTCATTGAGGCCAAATATTCCTAACTGAAATTGTCTTTATAGCTTGGCCACTCCACTGATTCTAGGTTAAGAGATTATTTCTCAGGCCAGGCGCAGTGGCTCACACTTGTAATCCCAGCACTTTGGGAGGCCAAGGTGGGTGTATCACCTGAGGTCATGAGTTTGAGATCAGCCTGACCAACATGGTGAAACCCCATTTCTACTAAAAAATACGAAAATTAGCTGGGCCTAATGGTACAGGCCTGTAATCCCAGCTACTCAGGAGGCTGAGGCAGAAGAATACCTGGGAGGCAGAGATTGCAGTGAGCCGAGATCACACCACTGCACTCCAGTCTGGGTAACAGAGCAAGACTCTGCCAAAAAAAAAAAAAAAAAAAAAAAAAGAGAGAGAGAGAGAGATTATTTCTCAGAGCTTTTCAGCTACAGAGCCATTCCTGAGATAGGGTTCGCTGTTGTCAGGAGGAACACGTGCATGCCCAAGGCAGGTGTATTCTAGACTGCATTGTAGGGCCTCTTAACAGCCTCCTTCTTTCTTCCTCTAGGTTGAAACCAACCACCAGGTTGGCCTCCTTTCAGACTTGAAGCGTCACACTCTGGGGCATGGGATTTGGCTTCTTGAGAAGCCACTAAAAAGCCAGATGACACAACCTAGAAGTGTGAGGGAGTCCTGGTAGAGTAAACCTTGACTGATGAGAAATGAGAGACCCAGGACAGCCAGGAAGAAAATTCTCTCAGATTGCAAAAATTCTTGGAAATTTGGGAGAAAAATTCTGATTTTTCTCTCTTCTGTGGCCTACTTGGAGATGTAGTCCATTCCTTCTAACTCCTTCAGAGAAATCTTGCATGCTGGGTGAAGGTGCCTGCCCAGCCACCTGCTGAGTCTCTGCATTTTGCTGTAAAGCAGTAGCCAGTGAGGAATCACTGCATTTTGCTTCACAATTTTTCTTGCCTTATTTCTTTTTATTGCTAACCCTTAAATCCTTAGACTTGGACATGCCAAAGAAAGTGTCAGCACTTTGTTCTTGCCTCAGGCTCTGCTTTTTAGAGAACCTGGGTTGAGACATGCTTTAACAGGAAAAATCCCAGGTGCAATGGTGTGCACCTGCAGTCCCAACTACTTGGGAGGCTAAGGAAGGAGGACCACTTGAGCCTGTGAATACTCAGTGCACTCCAGCCTGTTTCTACAAACAAAAACTGCCCTGCAAGTTGTTTCTTGGGAAGAATGCTCAGAAATAGAGAAGGTCTTGTGTATGTGTACGTGTGTGTGTGACAAATTTTTATTAAATGTAATAAATGAGGCTGGGTGTGGTGGCTCATGACTGTAATCTCAGCACTTAGGGAGGCTGAGGCAGGCGGATCACTTGAGCTCAGGAGTTCAAGACCAGCCTGTGCAACATGGTGAAACCATGTCTCTACTAAAAACACAAAAATTAGCTAAGTGTGGTAGTGCTCTCCTGTGGCCCCAGCTACTCCGAAGGCTGAGGCAGGAGAATCATTGAGCACAGGAGGCAGAGGTTGCAGTGAGCTGAGATCATGCCATTGCACTCCAGCTTGGGTGATGGAAATAAAACCCTGTCTCAAAACAAACAAACCATAATAAATGCTAGTCGCCATTGTTCAAGCAATAAAAAATCAATGCTACAAAAATAACCCCTTGTACACACATATGTACATTATCTTAATATATATGTGTAGTTATATACCTATTTATTTATTTATTTTTTATTGCTCCTCTTCAGGGAAAGGAACCCTAGTCTCCCGTGTGACAGGTGGGGATACTCACCACTATACAAATAAGGATATATACCTATTGAACTTTGCACACTTTGAGAATTACTTGTAAGCTGTTTATGCTTACGAGGTCCACTGCAGTGCCATAGAAGCTGCTCTCATTAGTCAAGTTGCCTAGGAACTGTTCAGCCCACCAAAATCCTAGGCTGTGGTATTTCAAAGTATTCAGGCATAGAATCGACAGATTGCCAAAGTGTGTAGAGCTCAAATGTATAATGGTAATCTATAGTAAGTTGAAATATCACAAATCTTTGCTAATCTCCTTTTCTTAGCTGTTTAAAGACAGATTTTCACCTGCACATCTTGTGCCATCCCCTTGGAAGGAATTCACTAAGATTATCACAGTGTATCCATTACATTTGGTGCACATTGAGTCAATTTTTATTCAATTTCTCTGAATGTGATTATTTTAAGAGATATTTTTGAAAAATATCTATTATATATATTTATTGAAAATACAGCATTTCAAATTTAAAAAATGTATTTTCTATCCTATCCTGTTCTAAACATTATAGCTTGCCCTAAATAACTATACTCTTTTCCTTCTTCAGGTCTTAATGGCTCTTATACCTGTCATAATATATCATACAACATTTTACCTTTTGTTATTATTCATGCTTGTATTTATTTCTTCATTATATTGAAGGCCATTTACAGCAGGATTTCTCTTCTCACACTTATATCATTTCTACCAGTTAGCAAGTGGTAAGGACACCAGAAATATGTGTTGAGTTGAATTGAATATAATTACTTGATATAAATGATATAAATTATGCTGTCCCAGCTAGTTGGCACAAAATGTCCAAATTGCATTTATAGTATCACTCACATCCATCAATCAAAAGCCTCCTCATTGCCTTACATTTTGAATGATTGATGTCACCAACAATCTCTCTATCATCAACAACCTATCACCTTCAAGAATTCTCTCCTCTTTCCCATCGGCCATCATGAGTTGTTTCCACTTCTGCAGTCTTTCATCCCTCCTCTCCTTCCTACTGTCTTGCTATAACTTCATTATCTCATAACACGCTTGCGTAAAACCCTCCTAACTTGTCTTGTCCACCTGATGCATCCTTCTCACCCTTGCCATAGTAACCTTCCTAAACACAAGCACGTTCATATTCGTTTTCTTTATCAAAAACCTCAAAACATTCTCAGTTGCCCAAAATCTAAATGGCTTCTCCTGAGGCCCTCTACTGTGGTGTCAAGCTAACTCTCTGACCTCATCTCCAACTAAAGGCTCCATGAACCCTACACTCTGGCCACGTAGCTCATTTACCAGCTCCCAACATTTTACACATTTTTACCACTCTATGTCTTTGCCTTGACAGCTCCCTACAATTTCAAAAATTCTACATGCAGCTCAGATTTATGTAGAGTTGAGATTAAGAGAAAGAGGTAAAGGAGGTATTCCTGAAACTTCTTCAGCTGTTAGAAGTCATGTGCTTCTTTAGCACTAAGAATATAGAACTAAAGCCAGAAGCAGAGACACTCTGGTCATTATTCCTATGATATAATGTACCATATAGGTATCAAACTCTTGCAAGGCAAAAGATTGATCATACCTTTTGACTTTGGAAGAGCAGGAAGTATTTTCTGTTTTGTTCCCTGGTCTCCTAAGTGCCTAAAACATGCATGCCACAGAGTGGAAACTAAGTAAATACCTGTTGCATAAAGAAAAATATCATGAGGCATATTCCATTTGGAAAAAATTGAGGTGGGGATGCATCAGATGTGTGCCTACTCCATACCTGCCTGTGCACAAACACTGGGCGCAGCAATGGGCATAAGGAAGCCATGCCCTGCCCTAGAGGAGCTTGCAGTCCAGAGCAGGAGACTAGCACCAAAGGATTGTTTGCAGTAACTCAAACGGGGAATCCTTGGAGCCAGACCTGTTTTCTCAACTGTAAAAGAAAACATTAGAAAATCCTCTACAGTCCTTGGTTCTGTCTTGTTTTAAATGTGTTGTTTACATTTCCCAGATGAAAGTTCCCAAAAGCCCAGGGCTGTGCCCTCTCATTTTTGTATTCCCTAGAGTACCTTGAAACTAAATGTTGCTTATTATCTGGATTTTGAATTGAGCTGCTGGAACTGTAATTGCCTGATTTTTAAAACAGCAATAAAATTAGAGATAAAGAAGAAAAGCTCTCTGGATATTATATTAAGAAAAGGGCATGCCCAATAAATAACTACTTGAGTATGATGCCAGGCAGAAAATCTTCCATATTCAAACAATTACAAGCTGCTCAGGACAAATTGTTTAGCAATCTTGAGCCTTGGTTTCCTCAAAAATGCAATTGGAATAATCATACCTACTCACAGAGTGGAGAGAACCTCATCAGGTAATGGATGTGAAATGGCTCTCTAAGTATAAAGAACATTCACGAACATTAGTTAATGCTATCGTACGACCACCTATCAGTTCCTCACCAATGGCTGCAGATCCACCCACACCTTTGCCACATTCTTGCCCATTCTGGTTAGTCCACTAGGTAGAGTATGGAAGAATTTGATCTTTTCTGTTAACTTTGTCAAATTTAAACTATTGTCTGTCTCATATTTACAATTTAAAATGTAGCTAAAGTCAGGTTTACCATTGTTGGAGATACTTGTTGATAAATCAGGGAAAAGAATATATGAAAGTCAGGAATGTAGATTAAAATGCTGCAGACTTTTGGTTCTTCCTATTTAGGAAGAAATATGACATAGCAAAAAAAAAGTACATTATTCAAAGAAGGAAGAAGCTATGTTCACAACAATATTCACTGCAATATTATTTACAATGGTGGAAATGATGACTTTCCTATTCAGCAGTAGAGGCACTCCTAAAGCCACTCCTATCCTTGAATCTCAGGCTTTACCTTTGGTAAAACAGAAGAATTTATTTAATGAAGGTTCTTGAATCAAACTTACTGATTCAAAAATACTGAGAGTAGACTCAAGGCCTAGATATTTGCATTGAACACTAATGGCTAAAACAATGGCTGTGGTATAATCATTTAATGGACATTTTTAAAAGATAATGTAGCAACATGGAAAAATATTATAATTATTACGTTAAAAAAACAGCAACAATTGCAAAACCATGGAAAATATGTATATTCAAGTAGACAAGAAATGTATGGGATGTATTTTTTAAAACAGTTTGAGTCACTAATCTAGAATACTGAGAGTCAATTACCTTCCTTTATTTTTTGGACTAAATGTTATAATGTCGCTTGTATGATTTTGAAATCTGTATTCATTCAGACCAATCAATAGGTGGACTTGGGATTTTATGAATACTTTAGAAAAAAGGAACAGCCAATGGTGGTGGTTTCTGCCCCTCCTATAATTTATTTAATGTTGGTAAATATTAATACTTGGCTTTACAGAAATACTTTATATTGTTCAATAGACACGGAGGTGGGACACAATTCAGAATCATAATTTACCTCTGTCAGAAAAAAACAAACCAACAGCTATAGCAACTGCAACCACAAATTTAGAACCCAGAAATGTTCACACCATGGCAATTTAGAGTGCAGACATTATAGCCACATACATAAAATACCACTGTGGCTCCCTTAGAAACATCCAAAAGATTTAAGAGCGTTGACACCTATTGAAAATAGGTATTTCAAGATTAAAGGTTTAGGTATCTGTTAATCCCTTAATACCTTTAGCTGAAATGCATTCTCTGGAATCACATAGGGAAAAAATGAGCCAAGAAGCTTGCTAACCTATAAAATAGTGACTAGTAATAGTCTGCTGGCAGGCAAATCTTTTTTTTTTTTTTTAGACAGAATCTCACTACATTGCCCAGACTGGCCTCAAATTCCTGGATTCAAGGGATGCTCCAGCCTCAGCCTCTCAAGCAGCTGGGATTACAGGTGAATGCCACCGTGGCCAGCAGGAGCCACATAGTAATAGTTATTTTCAGGCAATTAAAGCATTTAAGGGGTGAGCACCTCTTCCCCATGTCTCATTCTTTTCCCCGAGAAACTGTGTAATGCTCATATTTCTCATTAAAGTGGATGGCAGATGATAGAATCATTACCAGGTTAAGTTAAAACAATTGTTACTTAAGAGATTCAGGTCAAAATGAACCTTCTCCATTTTTGTAGACAGCTATCTCTAATTCCTACTTTGTCTAGAACAAACATAGCCATAGAATGCCTTAGATATAGTGGAACACAGAAATAGAAATAGCTTTCTTCTCAGTCTAATAAAAAGGAGTACTTTAGTAACTCCATTACCTTTGGCATCTAGGAACATAATGCAAAGTCCTGGCCATGATCAGCCATCACAGTAGAGGCTACAGAGAAAGTCTCATCAAAGACACTATTTATCCAGGATAGGATGTAGGAATTTAGATGGTTTTAAAAGTATACATGCCTCATCCCAGACCAGCAGCAATGCTATAGAGGTGTGAGTGCAGGAAGAGAATTTTGATAACTACTAGAGTGGTGAGGCCAAGACACAATCTTGGGCCTTACAGGATCTTTAAAAAGAACTAAGCTACACTAAATTAATCAAAACCTGTAATAAATGTCAATATCTAAATAGATAAATGATAGATCAATCAAGATAAATAAAACTTATTTGATGCAAACTTTTCAGCACTTCCTGTGCTCCTGATTTCATTTGGGCAGAGAATACCCCAGCATTATTTTGTAGAGTATTAAACTCATATTTTCATTTTTCTCCAGTGAACATTTTCCCCCAGTATTCCCAGAGTAAGAGCCAGTTTCAGCCCACTCAAGTGAAATTTTAATCCTGAAGAGGCATAAGTCATTCTGACCATAAGCCATCCTTAATCTGGGCAGGCCTGAAGAGCTGGACTGTTTCCTAAACTGTGTGGAGGATTGTAAGGATGTTTAGAAGCCAGGGTCAAGGGTCCAATGTGGCTCAAACCTCTGAGAACCCACAAGATGAACCCTGTAACAGTTCTAGATCATGTATCACACTGGCTTCCCTGAGCCTCAGACTAAGTTGAGCAATCAAATTTTTCTCCAGTCATTGTCCATTTACCTTCTCCCACAGCCTTTTGGTCCCTGGACACAGAACACATTTCTGAGTTTGGGTCAGTACTTGCCTTGATTCTGAGTGGTTGAAAATCTCACAAATAGCAGGACAATGTTGAACACACGGATAATCATTCTCCAAGGGCAACATTCTTAAAATAGTTAATGGTGAAATTTTGGAGGAGTTGAGGTAACAGGCAGTCATAATGGATAATCCTTCAAACAGTTTTATATAAAATAGAAAATATGTCACTGGCAGAAAATCCCCCAAAAGCTAGGGTTTCTCTGCAAGATCCATAACAGACAGGACACATCACCATGAAAACACTGAAGAAATCTTGTACTTGTGATTAACCATAACTGACACCTTATCTGTACCTCTCAGCTCAGATTAAAGGACCCTTTCTCACATGCTAATGCATTTGATCCCACAACAAATAAGGGACATTGCACTGGGCTTATTGCCAAGTTATCCCATTACAGCAGAGAAAACATTATCTCTAGAAGGTTTTTATTGCAGGCACAAGGAAAGCCCTTCCCAGATTAAATTCCTTCCCACCAGGTTTTTCCACATGTGCCTTTTTATACTTGATGCATTTTACCAAATCCTCAATTCTTGGGTTTATCATTATCATCTGCCTTCTTGCCCTCCTACAAGCAGCCTTTCTGGTGCCACAGACATTAGCGAAAAACTTCATCACAGAAATTTACTCATCCTCTCCCAGAGTTCCCCATTGTCTAACCCAGTAATGCCAATAGATATACAACGAGAAGGTCAGGCGCGGTGGTTCACACCTGTAATTCCAGCACCTTGGGAGACTGAGGCAGGCCAATCACTTGAGCTGAGGAGTTTGAGACCACCCTGGACAACATGGCAAAACCCTGTCTCTACAAAAAATACAAAAATCAGCCAGGCATGGTGGTGTACCACTGTAGTACCAACTACTAGGGAGGCTGAGACAAGAAAATTGCTTGAACCTGGGAGGTAGAGGTTGCAGTGAGCCAAGATCATGTCATTGCACTCTAGCCTGGGTAACAGAGTGAGACTCCATCAAGAAAAAAAGAAGAGAGAGGGAGAGAGGGAGGGAGGGAGGAAAGGAAGGAAAGAAGGGAGGGAGGGAGGGGAGAGGGAGGGAAGGAGGGAGGGGAAAGGGAGGGAAGGAGGGAGGAAAGGAGGGAGGGGAGTGGGAGGGAGGGAGGGAGGAAGAAAGAAGGAAGGAAGGAAGGGAGAGAAAAAGTGAGAAAGAACACAATGAGAGAGCCATATTAGGTATTTATTTATTCATTTTTGCGGTGGTACTGTATTTGACAATCAGCAGTTAGTTCTCATCCATATTAACTGTCTACAGATTTTAAAAAGATGGTGACAGGTACATAACTACCAACATACAGAGCTTATGTGGTGATTCTTCATCCTCATTACCTTTTTGTGGACAACTGCACATGGATGTGGTATGGAATATTCCATAATCTTCTGGCCCAGACAGCTTTGTGGAGCCTGGTATGCACATCTGGAGTTCCCACCTCCTTCATGGCAAATTTCCAGATTTATCTGAGTTGCTGGAGGTGCATGCTTTTTGAAGGTGCCCTTGTGAATATTGATGATGTATTCTTGGGTCCCCACCTCACTGATGGTAGAATAGCCCTTCTTCTTGCTACCTCTTTAGGCCCAAGGTAGAAAGTCACATACGTAATTTAAATTTTGCACCCTCTGAAGCAATGGCCCAAGCTGTGCCTTGCAAGTGGCTGTAGTTTTTAAAAATAAAAAGAAATAAATGAATTTAAAAATTTGTTCATTGTGGTAAAATGTATATAACATAAAATTTACCATTTTAACCATTTTAAAATGTATAATTCAGTGGACTAAGTACATTCACAATGTTATGCAAGTGTTACCACAATTCATTTCCAGAACTTTCTCATCATCCAAACAGAAATTCTATACTCATTAAGCAATAACTAACTATTCCCTCCTTCCCCCAGCCCCTGGTAACCACTATACTTTCTGGCTCTACAAATTTGCTTATCTAGGTACCTCATATAAATGGAATCACAATACTTGATCTTTTGTATCTGGCTTATTTAACTTCACAAGGTTTTCAAGTTTCATCCATGTTGTAGCATGTGTCAGAATTTCATTTCTTTTTAAGGCTGAATAATATTCCATTGTATATTTATCCACTGATATGGTTTGGCTCTGTGATTCCACTTAAATCTCATCTCGAATCCCCATTTCTCAAGGTAGGGACCTGGTGGGAGGTAACTGGATCATGAGGGTGGTTCCCCTCATGCTGTTCTTGTGATAGTGAGTGAGTTCTCATGAGAGCTGATAGTTTAAAAGTGTGGCACTTCTCCCTTTACTCTCTCTCTTTCTCTTGCTCCTGATGCCATGTAAGATGTGCCTTGCTTCCTATTCACCTTTTGCTATGATTTTAAGTTTCCTGAGGCCTCCCCCGCCATGCAGAACTATGAGTCAATTAAGCCTCTTTGCTTTATAAATTACCCAGTCTCAGGCAGTTCTTTACAGCAATATGAGAAGGGACTAATACAGAAAAATTGTATTCAGAGTAAGGTACTACTATAAAGATATCTCAAAATGATGTGGAAGTCACTTTGGAGCTGGATAATGGTCAGAGGTTGGGAAAGTTTGGAGGGCTTAGAAGAAGACAGGAAGATGAAGGAAAGTTTGAAACTTTCTAGAGACTTGTTGAATGACTTTTGACCAAAATGCTGATAGTGATATGAAAAATGAAGTCCAGGCTGAGGTGGTCTCAGATGGAGATGGGGAACTTATTGGGAAGTAGAGTAAAGATCACTCTTGCTAGGCTTTAGCAAAGAGACTGGTAGCATTTTACCCTTGCCCTAGAGATCTGTGAAACTTTGAACTTGAGAGAGTTGATTTAGGGTATCTGGCAGAAGAAATTTTTAAGCAGCAAAGCATTCAAGAGGTGACCTGGCTGATTCTGAAAGCGTCCAGTCATACACATTTACAAAGAGACTGTCTGAAACTGTAACTTATGTTTAAAAGGGAAGCAGAGTGGCCAGGCGTGGTGGCTCATGCCTGTAATCCCACCAGTCTGGGAGGCCAAGGTGGATGGATCACAAGGTCAAGAGATCGAGACCATCCTGGCCAACATGGCAAAACCCTGTCTCTACTAAAAACACAAAAATTAGCTGGGCATGGTGGCGTGTTGGAGAATTGCTTGAACCTGGGAGGCGGAGGTTGCAGTGAGCCAAGATGGCACCACTGCACTCCAGCCTGGCACCTGGCGACAGCGTGAAACTCTGTCTCAAAAAAGAAAAAGAAAAAAAAAGGGAAGCAGAGCATAAAAGTTTGGAAATTTGCAGCCTAACAATGAGGTAGAAAAGAAAATCCCATTTTCTGGGGAGAAATTCAAATGAGCTGCAGACATTTACATAAGTAAGAAGGAGCTGAATGTGAATCGCCAAGACAATGGGGAAAATGTTTCCAAAGTATGTCAGAAATCTTTGCAGCAGCCTCTCCCATCACAGGCCCAGAGGCCTAGAAGAGGAAAATGGTTTCATGGGCCAAGTCCAGGGCCCCGTTGCTCTGTACAGCCTCAGGACTTAGTGCCCTGCATCCCAGCCACTCCAGCTCTAGCAGTGGCTAAAAGAGGCTTGTGTACAGCTTGGGCCATTGCTTCAGAGGGTGCAAACCCCAAGACTTGGCACCTTCCATATGAAGTTGGGCCTGCTGGTGTGCAGAAGATAAGAATTGAGCTTTAGGGGCCTCCGCCTAGATTTCAGAGGATGTATGGAAATGCCTGGATGTCTAGGCAGAAGTTTGTTGCAGGGGCAGAGCCCTCATGGAGAACCTCTACTAGGGTAATGCAGAAAGGAAATGTGGGGTTGGAGACCCCCACACAGAGTTCTTACTGGTGCACTGCCTAGTGGAGCTGTGAGAAGAGGGCCACCACCTCCAGACCCCAGAATGGTAGATCCACCAGCAGCCTGTACCGTGTGCTTGGAAAAGCCACAGACACTCAATACCAGCTGGTGAGAGCAGCCAAAAGAGGGGCTGTACCCTGCAGAGCCACAGAAGTAGAGCTGCCCAAGGCCTTGGGAGCCCATGCCTTGCATCAGCATGCCCTGGATGTAAGACATGGAGTCAAAAGAGATTATTTTGGAGCTTTAAGATTTAATGGATGCTCTGCTGGGTTTCAGACTTGTATGGGGCCCATGGCACCTTTGTTTTTGCCAATTTTTCCAATTTGGAATGGGAACATTTACCTGATGCCTGTATGCCTATTGTATAACTAATTTGCTTTTAATTTTACAGGCTTATAAGCAGAAGTGATTTGTCTTGTCTCAGGTGAGACTTTGGACTTGGACTTTTGAGTTAATGCTGGAATTAGTTAAGACTTTGGGGGCTGTTGGGAAGGTATAATTGGTCTTGAAATGTAAAAGTATATGATATTTGGGAGGGACCAGGGGTGGAATAATATGGTTTGGCTCTGTGTCTCCACTGAAATCTCATCTCAAATTGTAATCCCCACATGTCAAGGGAAGGACCTAATGGAAAGTGATTACATCATGGGGGCAGTTTCTCCCATGCTGTTCTCATGATATTGAGTTTTCAAGAGATCTGGTGGTTTAAAAGTGTGGCTCTTCCCCTCTTTTGCTCTCTCTCTCATCTGCTGCCATGTGAGACATGGCTTGCTTGTCCTTTGCCTTCTGCCATGATTGTAAGTATCCTTAGGCCTCCACAGACATGCAGAACTGTGAGTCAATTAAGCCTGCTTCCTTTACAAGTTACTCAGTCTCAGGCAGTTCTTTATAGCAGTGTGAAAATGGACCAATACATCTATTCAGCTGTTAATGGTCATTTGAGTATTACCACCTTTGGGCTATTATGAAAAACGCTACTATGAATATTGCTGTAACAGTATTTGTTTGAGTCCCTGCTTTTAATTCTGTTGGGTATATACCTAGAATAAGTAAAATTAATCTAAAAACATATTGTACTTAACCCAATATAGCCAAACTATTACCATGTCAACATATAATTAATAGAAACAATTACAGGTTGTTTTACATTTTTTTTGTCTAAGGTCTCAAATTCCAATGCATTTATAGTACTTCTCAATTCAGACACTAAATTTTCACCAGAAACACTTGATCTGTATATAGATTTCATAAAATTGTACTTGAAAAAGTAGATTCACATACCCGAGTTAGAATATGTAAATTAATTAAAATTAAATAAAATGTAAAATTCCATTCCTCAGTCCTTAGCTACATTTCATGTGCTCAGTAGCTGCACGTGGGGCTAGTGGCTTCTGTGTGAACAGCACAGGTCTAACCAATTGGGTAGAAAATCCTCTGTCTGAGCCAGTTGCAGTGGCTTACGCCTATAATCCCAACTCTTTGACAGGCTGAGGCAGGAGGAGATTTTGAGCCCAACCATTTGAGATTAGCCTATGCAACATGATGAGACCCCATACCTATTTTAAAAAAAAAAAAAAAGAAAGAAAGAAAGAAAAAGAAAAAAAGAAAAGCTTCTGCCTGGCCCCTTGCAATCTGCCTCCATCCTACTTTACCCAGCCTGTTCTCCACTATTCCATAACATGTGTCCTAGACCAAATGATCTGGAACATTAATTTGACAAATATTTATCAATCATTGACCATATATGCCAAGCATTGTGCTAAATATTGGACATCATGAGAAATGAAACAATGTCTGCATAGAGCCTAAAAACAGGTTAGGCCAGCAGACAGAAACACAATAACTGCACAAATATATATTATAAATTGCTTTATGATCTATGGGGAAAGAGTGTCATTATGGAACAGGCAGATTTAAAGAGGTAATCAATAATCACACAAATAACAATCTTACAAATGTTGATAAGTACATGGGGAAAAAAGTAAAGGATATGATGATAGTGGACCTTATTTTGAAAGGAAGCTTCTCAGAGGAAGTAGTTTGAAGCCAAGATAGAAAGACAGATGAGCTGGATAAAGGGGTACAAAAGTGGGGCAGGGTGGTAAAGTGACTGGGCAGAGGGAACAGCATGCATAAAAGACCCAGATGAGAGAAACTCACAAGGAGAGGAATAGTATGGCACAAGTGTAGAGAGTGGTGCCAGGGAGGCTGGGCAGGTAAGCAAGGACCCAGCTCAGGCAGGTCTTTAGGCCACAGTAATGATTTGGGATTTTGTACCAAGTGCAATGGGAAAGCTATTAAAGGCTGTTTCAGGATGTTGCATTGGCATTTCTTTTTAAAGGCCACTCTGGCAGCTTGATGCAGAAAAGCTCTAACTCCTCAACTTGCAGCCTAAAGGGATCTCCTTTCTTTGCTCTGGATTTTGACCTCAATTGCTCTGTCAAAACTCTTGCATCCACTATAATTCTTGCTTTGTATTTCCCTATTGTTACTTTATGTGCTGCTTCCCTTTACTAGTTATTCACAGGCTTGACTCACTGATGCACCCTACCCAACTGTAACCTTTTCCTGTGGGCAGAAAAGAGTTCTCAGTCATCACTGTGTGCCCACAGCACGCAGCATGGAGCAGATGCAGTTGGCCAATCTGGTAAACCAGATTGAGCTAAAAGTCCCATCATAGTTTGCTGCTTTACCCCCTTAAAAAAGCATTCTGTGACCTAATTAACTCTGTCTTTAATCCAACTGCTCTATACTCTACTTGCCACAAAGACTGAAGTCCCTGAACGAGACCTGGGCAGCCCTCCAGCATCCTAGCAGGCAATACCTAGCAACCGAAAGAGGTGTTGTTTTGTTTCAGGTCAGCCTAGTGTTACAAAAGTCATCAACCTGTGTGACCTGGCACTTCAGAATCTCAAGGACTCTCCTTCTACCTTTCATAATATCGGCATGAAAACGATGTACTTTAACAGAATTCCCAAAAAGCACAACTTATCTCCAAGAGGTGTTTGTACTTGGCTAGCTGCACAGTCCTTAGCTAAGGACTCCAGAATCATTAGATTCCTTTTCACCTTCCATTTATTGTGAGTTGAAATTTCATGATCTACGGGAAAGAAGTATGGAAAGGGCCTGAGGCAGGAGGCAGGGAACCTAAAGCTGTTTCACTTGGACTTCCTAGAACTAAATTGAAAGAAAAACCCCAACTTTCCACTCTTAAGTAACAAAAGGAAGAGACTACTTTCTTTGACCTTAGGGCTGATGGAAAATTGGGGCAACAAATCAGATTTCTGGTCTAGTCTTCCTTTGCAATTTTGTATTTCAGCCTCTGGAATGGTTGTTGTCACAACCAATCAGACTGATTGCAGGCTACCCCTTCATTTACATGAGGTGAGCGTGAAGTGGCCAATGGGAAAACTCGAGGGGCTACTTGAACCCAAGAAGATTCTGTATCCAGGCCCTTGAGCGGCTGTCCGGGTAGCTCCACACTGTGGAGTGTGCTTTCGTTTTCAACAAATCCCTGCTTTCGATCTTTCATTGCTTCCTTCTTTGCTTTGCTTGGCGTCTTGTCCAGTTCTTTGTTCAAAACTTCAAGAACCTGGACAACTTGCAGTCATGACCCTCTACCGGTGACAGGCCCATACTTTGTTACTTACAAACTATGACTTCGGCCAGATGAATGTCAGCCTGTTTCAACATCTACAACTGGTGGTAATACCCATCTATTCCTACAGACTTGTTAAAAGGATTATGAGAAGCAAAAATATCTAGCAAGACTTTACAATCAAACCAAACTTCTTTCTGTGCCTTTAAGGGTTTTTTTCTTTTCTTTTCTTTTTCCTTTTATTTTGGTGAGGAAGAGGGAGTAACCTTTGGCATCAACAGAAAAGCCACTAGGTTTCCTCTTGTTACCTTCCCTGGTGAGTGATACTTTTTGGCAAATATTTCAGAATTTTTTTAAAAGCTCATTTATTAAAAATAACAAACATTTTCAATATCATGAAACTTATGAGGATACAAAAAGCAAATATAATTTTAATCACAACAGCAGCAGTCTTTGTTTTACCCTCACTCTCGGGCATCCTGGACACGCATTAACCGTCTACAACGGAGGGCTCTTTGACGATTATAAAAGACTGAAAGACGAGATTTAAGGCTTCTCTCCAGAGGCTCTTCCCCAGCTCCAGGCTTAGATTGAACTGCCCAAGGGGACCATTTTCTTGCAGCCCATCTCCGTCTCTTCTCCCGCCCCGCGCGATTCCACCCACTCGCGCGTCTCGGGACTCGGAACGTCCTAGGCTCCAACCAGGACCCCTCTGGGCTGTGGATCTTAAGGGCGTGGGAGCACCAGGAGTCAAGGCCGCCTTCCATTCTTTCCTCAAGGCCTCGACCACCTTCCGATCCCAAGGCTGCGCGGTCCGGGCCGCACAACTCTCCTCTCCCTGGCTCAGCGCTTCCTCCGCCCCCACCCGATGTCCTCAGGCTGGGTCAGCTCGGGGACAAGGTCCGGTCACTGCCCGGGAATGACCCGGCCCGGGCGCGAGCTCAAGGCGGGGAGGGGGCGAGCGCGCGCCTCGCGAGGCTCCGCCCCATCTCCAGATGCGGCGCTGTTGGTGCGCGGTGATTGGTGGGTGCGGCCGCGGGATGAATGGGGTGACCGCCGCGGGGGAGCGGGGCGGAGCCGCCGAGGGCGCGCCGGGCAGGAGAGAGGAGCCGAGTGGCGCGAGGATGGCGGCGGCACCGCCCTGAACCGCGGGCAGTTAACGGTCCCCACGCCGCGCGAGTGGAGGAGGGGGCCCCGGGGCAGGCCCTGGTACCTGGGCCTGGCGCAAGTGTGCCCGCAGCGTTCTGGGAACCCAGACGTGATGGTGGCCCCCAAGGGCCTACGGTCCAGATTGGGGGGGCGGGTGGGTGCAAGGGGAAGCCACGCCCACCCCTCCCACCGGCGACAAAGGGCGTCCCCGCCCCTGTGGATCCCTCTTGGGTTCTCGGAGCGCGATTTGCCAAGAAGGCCTGGCTCTTTTGACTAGAATTCGTGTCTGGACCCGTTTTTTCCTCTTCCTGCACCAGTACCCCTTTGTGACTCCATATTTTAGATTCAGTCACTCAACGCCCCTGATCCCAGCGCTTTGGGAGACCAACGAAGAGGATCGCTTGAGCCCAGGACTTCGAGGCTGCAGTGCGTGGCGATCGCGCCACTGCGCTCCAGCCTTGGCGACACAGCGACCTGTCGTTAAAAACAGGGAAAAAAATGTGCGCACACTTTATGCAAGGCAAACTTATTTCTGCCATCCTGAAGGGTAACAGGGAAAGTAGGAGTTAAAAATAAGCAAAACAATTACAGATTGTGCTAAGTGCTGTGAACAAAGTACAGTCGTGGCTAAGGAAGAGGAAATAGACGAGAAACTGATTTTAGACAGGTATGGGAAAGACCTACCTAAAAAGATGACTTCTAAATTGAGATCTGGGAAGGGGAGAGGTGAGCAGTTTTAAAGACAGAGTCTACAGCCTTTGCAAAGGCCCCACTGCTACACCGCGCTTGCCTCATCCTGTTTGACATAGGGATTCCCGTAGCACTTTTTTTGTACTTCCTAAGGCACATCACCTTTTACCACACATTGGTAAAAAGTTTTATCACCTCAATTCCTGGCACGTACCAAGTCCCCAAAGAATAGTCAGTACATGTACTTAGCATCCACTGACTTCCAGATTTCTTGCTATGTGCAGAGGATAATTTAACAAGTGAATCCATTCATGAATTAATGTTTTCTGAAAAGTAATTCTGTCCTTTTATGCCTGCTCCGTACTGTGCCCCCCTTTATCTTTATCCCTACTTTTTGGAAATTTTTCTTAACGGCAACACAACTTTCCAGGCTTTCAGACTTTCAGAGTCTAGTTACTCCTTGCTCGGCTGATCTAATAAACTAATTGGGTCTACCCAGTAGTGAATGAAAGTTCAATGCATTATCCTCCCCATATAATGTTTGTGTTTTGGTTTGTGTTATAGTAAGCTGCAATGCCTTAATTCAAAATAATAAATGAAATGAGAAATTGAGGCACTTGACTATCCCCGAGTTGAGGAAATGTTTGCTGATATTTGGGGGGACATGGGTTGAGGAATGAGGATTCCTTACCAATAAGTTCCCTAACCAATGAAAAAGCAGCTTAATTTGTTTACAAAGTGGCCTGCCTTGACCTCTTCTTTTTAAAATTGAGTAACCTATTCCCATATGTGTATATGTTTTTCATGATATGAGGAAACCATTTTGGGAAAGGTAAATTCTTGGGACTGGTATATTGACATAGTTATCAAACACTAGGCGTAACTTGATTGTTTTGATAAGTAAAGTAAATAAACTTTATTTCAATTCTTCTGTGTCTGATTCTGTTTTAAAAAGTATTATCTATTCCTACATTACAGATTATCTCAAAATCTAGTGGTTTAGAACAACATTTTTTTTTGCCTCAAAGTTTCTGCAGATGAGGAATTGGGGCATTGTTTGCCTTAGCAGCTTGCTCTACCTCAGAGTTTCTCACAGACTGCAGTCAAGATATCCACTGAGCCCGGAGTAATCTCAAGGCTCTTCTGGGAAAGGATCCACTTCCAGGTTCACTCATGTGGTGATTGGCAGGATTTAGTTTCTGAAGGGCTGTTAGTTTCAGAACCTCAGTCTCCAGCTCCCTGTGGACTAGAGACCAACCTTAGTTCCTTGACATGTAGATACCTCCACAGCACCTACCTTCATCAAAGTACACAAAGCCAAGAAGTTACAGAGGGAGCGCCAATAAGATACAGGTCACACCTTCTTTTCTAACAATCTAGGAGGTGACATTCCATCATTTTTGCCATGTTCTATCTGTTAGGAACAAGTTACTAGGTCCAATCCACCAGCATAAATATCAGGTGGCAAAGATTACTGGGAGCCATGTCAGAAGCTGCCTACCTTGTCATTAAAGTACAATAAACTGTGATATGAACTGGGAGCTTCAACATTTTTTTTTTTTTGCACAATCTGAAACAGCCTGTGTCTTGCTTGCTATCTTTATCATGAGGAAAATAAATGGTCTTCTGAGAGTCTAGCTCAATAAACATTTATTGAATGCCTGCTATGTAACTGGAACAGCATGCTGGAGGTGCAAAGATGAATGACACATATTCTTCACTTGACTTGAGAAAGAGAGGTATGAGCAAACAATTACAACATTAATATTATAAATGATAAAAGCCTGCACAGAGTGCATTGGTCATGGGGAAAGAAGGAAGGAACATTTTGTTCTAGCTCACATTCAGGGAAGTAAAAGGGGTCAGGGAAGTGAAGAGAAAAATGAAAAGATTATGTTTAGATTAAGACTCAGTAAAGGCTGGGTCAGGGTGGCTTATGCCTGTAATCCCAGCACTTTTGGAGGCCGAGATAGGTAGATTACCTGAGGTCAGAAGTTCGAGACCAGCCTGCCCAACATGGTGAAACCCTATCTCTACTAAAAATACAAAAATTAGCAAGGTGTGGTGGCTCACACCTGTAGTCCCAGCTACTTGGGAGGGTGAGGCACGAGAATCACTTGAACCTGGGAGGTGGAGGTTGCAGTGAGCTGAGATCATGCCATTGTGTTCCAGCCTGGGCAACAAAGTGAGACTCAGTCTCAAAAAAAAAAAAACTAAGTAGAAGTTGAGCAGGCATCATAGCTCAGACCTGTAATCCCAGCACTTAGGAGGAGGAGGTGGATGGATTCCTTGACTTCAGGAGTTTGAGACCAGCCTCGCCAACATTTTCTACTAAAAATACAAAAAATAAAAATAAAAATAGTTGGGCTTAGTGGAGTACATCTGTGGTCCCAGCTATTCAGGAGGCTGAGGGAGGAGGATCACTGGAGGGCAGAGGCTACAGTGAGCCAAGATGGTGCCACTGCACTATAGTCTGGGTGACAGAGCAACACCATGTCTCAAAAAAAGTATTAACAAATAGTAGTCTGTATTTTCTAGACTATAAACCATCTAAAATTGTCCCAATTTTATGCTCATAGGGTATTTGAAAACTTTTATATTTTATACCCTGTAACAGTCTTCTCTATCAGATGTATTTCAATAGAATTTCAATAGAATGCTATTTAACTCAACAGAGAATGGACTAAGTGAACTTGACACAAAATGATATATGAATCTGGGAAGAAAAAAGTGCTTCACAATCAAAGCCAAGAAATAGTTTTCAAAAATAATTAAACTGCAATACAAACTTGTAGAATTTCATTTGAGTCTTAACACGCCACATTCACTCTTGGCAAAAGTGAACTTGAGACTGTGAAAATCAGTTGTACTACCAGTTTTTGACATGCAAGATCACGTCTAATATTGCAGGTGCACAAAAGCAAGGCCTTTTAAGACACATTATACTAATAACTAAAACATCCCATAACTTAGACTAACTGATTCACTTATGGCTAAGTTTTAAAAAACGTGTTTTTCAAATAACAGAATTAGCACAAAACATAGCCTGTACTGTATCACCAGCTCCAAAAACTCTCATAAAGCACTTTCAAAACTTACTACTTAACCAGAACATACTCCTTAACAATAGAAACCACAGTGCTATTCTTTGTCAGTTGTGCACAGCTAGTTTTTGGCTAAAAGTTTATCTTATGCTTTTGTCTAATTTTATTAAAGAGCTAAAAGATCTAGAAATCTTTTAGCTCTTTAATATGTTACAGAATGAAATAAATCAATTATAAAATGTATCTTTGAATAACCAGCAAAGTCAAGTCACATTGACCATCTGTCTTAAAATCTTGTCTTCAGCATATCGTAGCATATGAAGAAGGTGAGAACTGAGACTTTAAATCTTAATTCTGCATTAACCGGCTTTGTATACTTGGTCATGTCACTTAACTCTTCTGTGGCTCAATTTGCTTGTCTTATTATAATGTTGAAAGCATAAAATGAGTTTGTTGAGAAAGGCCATAGAAATGCATAAGTAATAAAAAGGGAAAGAATTGTTACCAAATTGGATTCATCATTGAAATAAATATAACAGTTTCTATTTCAAGAGAAAGTGCTTGATATTCAAGATAACTGATGCATGCATAGAAAGTGTAAGATATCCCAAATTCATAGCAATTTAAGACTAAATAATGTTTCTTTTTCATTAAAACTATAGTACAGTCTTCTTTCTGAATAGCACTTTAAAATGTTAAATATTCCTTTGAAGCATATGAATTTTTCAGATTTTAAAATTTCAGAAAGGCAGAAGGAGAAATTTATTATCTCTACTATAACAGGGAACAGAAAAATTATACTCATAGATAGTATTTTTAAAACAATTGTAGTTAGTATTTTCTTTCTCTTTGACTTAATTTTTGACCAAATGATACCTAGTAAAAACATATGTTATTGACTTGTATTTCAATTTTACATTAATTCATTTGTTCCTTTATCAATTCAATAAATATTTATTGAGCTTCTACCAAAGTACCAGGCAGTGTTCTAAGTGCTGGGGAAACAGTGGTGAACAGAACAAAGTCTCTGTCTTCAATGAGCTTATGGAGATGGGGGGATAATACACAAATATTTAAAAGTAAATCTATAGTTTTTAATATAGATTGTTAGTGCCAGAATGTTAAGTGCTAAGGAGAAACATAAAGCAGAGTCAAAGTGTTCCAGAGTGTTGGAGGCGGGGAGGGAGCTGGTGCAAATTTAAAGGGAATGATCCAGGGAAACTTCCTGAGAAAATGACAGTGATATAGCAATCAGGATGAAGCAAGGATGTTTAAGTCTTGGAAATTTCTGGATTAGATCATTCTAGGCATGAGGGAAAAAGTAAACGCAAAGGTCCTGAGGCAGTCTAGTGCTTGGTGTGTTCAAGAAATAAGGAGGCCATTGTGGGTGGAAGACAGAGTAGCTGTCGAAGATCAGAGAAATGGCAAAGTGCAAAATCGTGAAGGATCTTAAAGGCCATTGTAAAGATTTTGACTTTTACTCTCAAGGAGATGAGAAGTTGCTAGATGACACTGAGCAGACACGTGACATGATTTGGCTTCGGTTTTAAAAGGATCACGCTGGCACCTGGTTTGAGAATAGACTGTAGATGGCAAAGGCAGAAGTAGAGGTCTGGTTATGAGGCCATTACAACATCCTAGGCAATGGTTGATAGTAACTTAAGCCGGGTAGTCATGATAGGGATGGCGAAAAGCAAACAGATTCTGCGTATGTTTCAAAGGTCAAGTAGTAGAGTGTTGCTGATGCACTGGATGCAACAGGTGAGAAAAAAGAGGAGCTAAAGGTAATTTTAAGGTGTCTGATCTGAGAAACTGGGTCCATAGATTTGTCATTTACAAATCTAGGGACTACTGTGGGAAGATCAGGTTTGAGGGCCAGTTAAGAGTTCATTTTTGGTTATGCTTAGTTTGAGATGTCTTTTGGATATCTCATTTATGAATGTATCTCATTTAGAAAAGTCATTAATAGTCAAATATGTAAGTCTGGAATTCAGGGAAAATGTATGGGCTGGAGAAATACATTTGGGAGTCAACAGACTATAGATGAACTCCAAACTCATGAAAGGGGATGATACGACCTACAAATCAAATGTGGATGGAGAAGGCTGAGGATGCAGACTTCTTTCCTTGCCCAGTCACTCCTAGAGAGAGTACTAAAGAGTACAAAAGGAAGTAGAAAGGAAAAAGCTACAGAATCCAGAAATTGTACAAATTGCTCATTCACTAATAAAATATTTACGAACATTTGTGATTTGCCAGAAATTCTGCTAGCCATTAAGAAAACAACATAGCAGATCAGGCATAGGCAGTGTCTTCAAGTAGTTGATGTTAATCAAGATGAACCCTTAAGGACAAGGATAGAGACAAACTGCAGCGCATATTGCTGAACAGCAGTGAAGAGAAGGAGTAGCAAAGTAACAATGGAGGTATAGAACTCACTCCAAGGTCTGAGGAGAACAAGAAACTGCCTTTAATCTGTGTCTGCCTCTGACAAAGACAAGCCAGGCCTATGGGAATTCTGGGCAACAAGATAATAGAAAACACAAATTAGAACAGAAGAAAAAAAGATTACAGGGGAAAATAGAAAGGTAGGAACCAACAGAGACTGCAGTGTCATCTTTAGCATAAAATAACTGCTACTTGGCCTATATTTTAGACAACTTTGACATGTCCAGAGGCAAACATTGGCTTACACCTTTTCTGAAAATATGTGTTTCATGATGTTATGCAAATACTTCCCAATGAAACAACAGTTTCACTAATCAGAATTGTATTCTAATGAAACTTCCAATTGTATTTTTTAATTCTATTGCAGCTGCTATAATAATAAAACAAATTGCCCAGGATGTTAAATACTTTCCTTTTCAAAACAATACTGAAGCAACCTTCTAAAACACTTAGAAGTGTGTGGTTGGAGGAGATCTGGGCTCAATGATGAAAACTAAGGGCAAAAGGAAAAATATTACCAGAGTTTAAAAATAAATAGAAGGCTGAGCACAGTGGCTCACGACTGTAATCCCAGCACTTTGGGAGGCCAAGGCAGGTGGATCATCTGAGGTCAGGAGTTCAAGACCAGCCTGGCCAACATGGTAAAACTCCATCTCTACAAAAAATACAAAAATATTAGCTGGGTGTGGTGGCGGGCACCTGTACTTCCAGCTACTTGGGAGGCTGAGGCAAGAGAATGGCTTGAACCTGGGAGGCGGAGGCTGCAGTGAGCTGAGATAGTGCCATTACACTCCAGTCTGGGCAACAAGAGAGAAAATCAGTCTCAAAGATAAATAAATAATAGAGAGAAGTAGAAGGAAGAAAACATTAATAGCTATTGAATGAAGATAAGTCAACAATAATTTCTTGGGAGACTACCATGTGGATGCTATAAATTATCAGGGAATAGTTACAAGGTTTTGTTACTGTACCTTATCTGGGTTCACATTGTGGATAGATTGGTTAAAAGGGCAAGGATGGTTTCAGCACAGTCTCCAGAACCCAGCTGACCAGGAATCTTATTCTGATGCTGCCTAAAACAGGTTCCTTGAACCCTGTTATTTAGTAAGCCTGGCATTGAATCCTAGGTATTCTTTTTATTTATTTGGAAAAAAATTCCACAGTTAAGTTGGGGAGTCATTTCAGCTCCATTGTTTTTCTTTTCTTGCAGTTTTATTCATGAGTGCAATGATGCAGAAATATGAAGTAATTGTTATGGTGGGGGGAAGTTTCTCCTAGAGGTATATGACACATGATAAGCATTACATTGTGATATGTAAAATAACACATTTGAGTGTGTGCGTGCGTGTGTGTGTGTGTGTGTGTACTGGGAACTCTAAGTCTCTGGCTGGAGAAATAACGAGAAGATGATCTTACTAACATGTCTGAGAGGAGTTAATAATCCTGGGATGAGACTACGTGACAGAGGATTGGAACTCTGGAGCTGAAAAGTGATGGTGATGGTGATGGTGAGGGGGAACAAGAGTTCACACATTCACTCATCTAAAACATATTTATTCAGCTCTTACTATACGCCAGGGATTGTACTAAGATCTAAAGCTCAATAAGGAGCAAAATTCAACATGTTTTCCCCTTCAACAGAGTTTACAACCTAAAGCAGTAGTCTTTAAAGTGGGATCTATATACCCCAGGGATTGAGTGAGATGATGCCATCAAAAAGTAACTACAATACAGGGTGGTGATGCTATAATAAAAATCAAAATACACACAATCAACAAAGAACTGTGTAAAAAGGCAGCCTTTGGGGGATGGGAAGAAAATATTAAAACTTCATATTTAATCATACAATAAGAAAAAAATCACTTGATATTTAATGCACAGCTTGACAGTTATAGAAGTCTGAATTTAAAATCAACATAGTTTGGTTGAATAGGCTTAAAACATTTTTATTGACAGGTAAGCACAATACAAACAAGTGTGGCATAAAACTTAAGATTTTTGGAATCTCAAGTTTAGAAACTTTTAAAACTTGAAAAGGCAAAACTTAGATGGGATGACAGAGATGAGCCCTGGCCTTGGGCTACTGGCAGAAGAGTGAGGAATGAAGGAGATAGCTCACCAAAATTGTCTGTACCACCAGCATATGCTTTTCGTATGACCCTCCATGTCCACGGCAACATTGACCACTTTGCATTGTAGTTTCTTCTTGACTGCATCATTTTACTGCCCCAGGAAATCTTTGAAGGTTTTAAATTGCGAATGCCTAACACAGTATCTAGCAAATGGAAGTCATTCAGTGTTTGTGGAGCTGAATAATTGACTGCCACAATCTCGATTATTAGTATATGTTTAATTTGCTTAATTTGTATATCATTTGTATACTTGCATACACTGTAAATATGTAACAGAATAAATTTGGTGGCTGGGCTCCGTGGCTCATGCCTGTAATCCCAGCACTTTGGGAAGCCGAGGTAGGCGGATCACCTGAGGTCAGGAGTTCGAGACCAGATTGGCCAACATGGTGAAACCTCATCTTTACTAAAAATACAAAAATTAGCCAAGTGGTGGGTGCGTGCCTGTAATCCCAGCTACTTGGAAGGTTGAGACAGGAGAATAGTTTGAATCCGGAAGGCAGAAGGTTGCAGTGAGACCGTGCCACTGGCATTCCAGCCTGGGCAAAAGAGCAAGACTCCGTCTCAAAAAAAAAAAAAATGCCTACATTAAATGGTCACTGTTAGGTGAATGGACATTGAAGAGTAAGAATACAACAAGAGGGGAACAAATAAAGGCTAAATCTCTGGGGTTTGAATGAAGGAACAGTAGGATACAAGGCTAATGAAGGTCTTTATCCAAATATCAGTGAAAAACAGCAAGGATCTTCCGTTTATGCTATGAATCCCTTTTATCTTCAGTGCTTACATTTGCTTAGCTGAAAAGACACTTATTCCATCTTTCCTCATTTAACAATTCTTTAGAATAATTTCTAGAGGAGGAATGGAGTTGGTAGTGACCTCCAAAGAAAAATCAGAATCCCTAAGAAAAATACACGGTAAATCCTTTGCAAGGGAGTTAACGTTACAACAGTTTTGAGTGGTTTTGTTCTCGTTGCTTTATCTTGTTCAACTGCAGACCTTCAATCCGGCGGTCTCCGTAGGCATTTAACCCTTACAGCTTAAACCAAGGAGCGGAAACCCTTCAGAATGGTACAAGTCACAGAGGAGACCGTAACGAAGGTGGGCTTCTGTCACCCAAACGCGGCCACAGACTCCTGCCACGCCTGGCAGTAAAAGAACCAGAGTTCAGGGCATCGGGAACTTCACCGAGGCTATTGCGCAGGCTCTGCGTTCTACGCAGGCTTATTAGGAAGAAAGGGGAAAATATTGCCCAGAGACACGTGAACTCGAGGGGGGCCAACTCCGGCGTAGGCTCCCCACCGCATCGGATTCTGGAATTTACAATCACGAAAGTTCTATTGTCCCGCGATTGGCTCCGGAGCCCCATGACATCATAGCGCTTGATTCATCTCTTGAGTCCCGATTGGCTGGCCGCGCCATTGTGACGTCACGGTCAGCCCACGTTCTGATTGTAGACAGCCGGCGCCTTCCTCTTCCCATCGCGGCGGCTCCTCGGACCGGTGCCGCCTTCCACATCCTCCTCCGCTCCGGCAGCCACCCCCGCTCCCACTGCCGCCGCCGCCGCGGCCGCCTTGCTGCTCAGAGCTGCTGCCGCCCCTCGGGCCAAGAGGTAAAGCCGTCAGCTCCGAGAAACTTCGCCGGGGGCCGCCGCTCGGCCATGACACCCGCGCGAGCGCGCGGCCGGGACTCGGGCAGAGAACTGCCGTTAGGTCTCGGACCTGGTGCCGAGGAAGAGCTGACGGGGCGGCCCGCGCTCCTCCCGCGGCCGCCAGCCGCGTCGGCCCCGGGGGACAGCCTGGCTCCTGGGGCGTGGGGAATGGGGTGCGGGCGCCCCACGCTGGGGCCGAGGCAGGGCGATCGGGAGCGGCCTCGGTGCTGTGGTCGCACCTGTGCGCGCTGACGGGCGCCGCGGGGCACTACCCCGTACCCGGACCGGACGCGGGAGGGATGGGTCTGTGTGCTGGGGTCCTCCAGCCCTGCGGGCCGGAGCGCGCGGCGGGAGATCCGGGGGAGCGCTCTTGGAGGGAGCGCGCTTTCTTTGGAGGCGGCGAAACCCGGGTGAGTTCGAAGAGCCTGAGCGGGTCCGCGGGCACGGGGCGCCGCTGGGAGGACGCTCCGGCCTTTTCTTTTTTTTCCCCTTCTCACCGCCTACGTTAACCTTTCGGACTTTCCCTCCGCCCCTCAATGGGAAGCCTGCTAGCTCGGGATCACTTCAGTTTTTATTAAAACCAGACAACGACAGCCCTCGGTACTCAGGGAGGGATGAGGCTGGTGGTAAAGCGAGAGGGCGGGGACTCAGGGGCCACCGGGGCGGCCCTTTCAGGGAGCCCGATCGCTGGAGAGGCGGGAGCGGCCGGTGGCGGGGGAGGCGCGCAGCGCGCAGGCGGCCCTGCCCTGGGCCAGGGGAGCTGGAGTGTGTGTTGTGTTGCGAGTTGTAAGGAAGAGTGCCTTTGTACTGTTTCCACGCCACTCTCCCACACCGCCACCTCGGGTGGAGGGAGTAATGCCTAGGGCAAGAGTAGTTCTTGCCGAACTGTGTCTTGCAACGGTTCCATGCTCTTGCACTTGGCAGTACCCCCCTAAAACAATTGTGTATTAAGCTCCTTGATTGCAAAATTTGGCCAAGTTATGCAAAGTCGGAGTGGGGCGGGGGGAGTCTCTTTCAGAAGAACCCAGTGCATGGTTTATTAGCTGGACTGAGGAACCGAGAGGTGCTGGAGGGGATTTGTGGGGAGCGAGCAGCCTTACTTGTTTTAAATAGCGGGACCCGTGGCAGGAAGTGCTTTATTGTACGGAAGAGCTGATATTGCTTGTCAGATTTTGTAACTCGTTCTCCTAACCACTTGGCGGATAACCTGTTGGTCTGCACTTGTTTTGCTTGCACATTTCAGTCAACAGCATTTGGTGCAGAATCTACAGAGACAGGCGGTTTTGCATTAGATGGCCGTGGACAAACGTTTTAGCCTTCCATCTGTGGTTGGGGACAAGTGGGATTACTTTTCTAGTAGCTCAGACACTGCCTGGGATTCTCCAGGAAAGCTCTGCACTTGAAAGGGATATGTTACTCCTTTTCCTTTTAGACTTTTACCCTAGATTCTAACTTCTTATTGCCAGAAACTTTTTCTGTAACTGTTTCTCTTTTTGCATTTTCGTTTCTAACTGAAGACAAAGGGGAAATTTTTATTGATGGTTACAGATAGGTAATGTTACAGAATGTAGTACAGAACTTTGCTGAAAAGTGACAGTAGAAAGTCTAATAAAATTTGATACGTTTTTCAAAAAAAATACCTTGTAACTTCAGACATTGACCTTACCTTTTCGACTCAATTTCCATGTCTATATATGGGGTTTTATGTGGCAGAATTATTATGAATTTCAAGAGATAATACAAATAAGAGCCCAGCATTGGGTCTGCCAAATGGTGGTTTGAAAATGTTTCCTTCTCAATCCCTGAGATCAGAGTTTCTTCTTGGTTACAGACCTTAATTTTTGGGTGTTCAATGCTTGCAAAAATCTTTATTACACCACCTCCTCTTTTGCTCCCTGCGTAATTGTTGCTTGTGTTTCTGCTTCTAGAGGTAAGCATCCATCCTTGGGTGTCTAATTTCCAGCTTGAATTATACAAATCAGAGCAAAACTGTTTACTTTTCTTTAGGGTAACTTTGGTGCCTAGGTAGTTAGCAGAAAGTGTGAAGAGAGAATTTTACCTCTTTTTACTGGTCCACCTTCTTCTCTTAAAGCATTTTGTAATTTTTTTTGGATTCTTCCTCTTTGTCTCCCAGCTCTTCTGTTGTCAAAATGATAATCCTCTCTCATTAGTTACCCATAAATAAATCTTTCCTTGAATGCTTTCTGTCTCAGGTACTTACTGATACGCACATATACCTAAGCGGTTGTTTTCCACACATAATTCTATAACATTCCTGTGAGTCCCCCGCCCCCCCCCGGTTTTTTTTAAGAGTTGAGGACTGCTGTAAAGACACATGCACACGTATGTTTATTGCAGCACTATTTACAATAGCAAAGACTTGGAACCAACCCAAATGCTCATCAATGGTAGACTGGATAAAGAAAATGTGACACATACACACCATGGAATACTATGCAGCCATAAAAAAGAATGGGTTCATGTCCTTTGCAGGGACATGGGTGAAGCTGAAAACCATCATCCCCAGCAAACTAACACAGGAAGAGAAAACCAGAGACTGCATGTTCTCACTCATAAGTGGGTGTTGAACAATGAGAACACATAGACACAGGGAGGAGAACAACATACACCCAGGCCTGTTGGGGGTGGGGGGCAGTGGGAGGCAAGGGGAAGGAGAGCATTAGGACAAATATCTAATACATGGGGCGTAAAATCTAGATAATGGGTTGACAGGTGGAGGAAACCACTGTGGCATATGTATACCATGTGACAAACCTGCACGTTCAGCACATGTATCCCAGAACTTAATGTTAAAAAAAAAAAAAGACTTGAGGAAATAAGGTCTAAGGTCTAGAGATGACAAGTGACTTGTCCAAATTTCCTGTAGCTCTGTCTCCTGCAGCATCCCTGCTCCTTCATATATCCCTGTGCTGCTAGGATTATTTGTTCAGTGGGCTCTGTGCTATTATGTAACACTGTTACTCTGTAACTTAAAAATCTAACCTTTAAATGTTCCTCTTAATTCATCTAAGACTAACAAGTTATTGTCTCTTAAATCTGCCTAAAATCTGTTCCCTTTCTTGTATCCCACACTTGATTCATTTTTTATATCAATCAGTTGACTTCTCAGTTACTGATTATGGGTGCAAGGGGCTGGATACAAAGATGAAGGACAGCAGTTTCTGATTCCAGAGGGTTTCCTGATTTGGTATATACTTTAAGCCCTGTATACACATACTTAATCTATACCTTGGACCAAAAGAGAGTCAGAAACAGATTTCTGGAAACTTGTATTTTTATATCTAAGAAAGCTTTATGGCAGAGCTATCCATGTTAGACATATCAGGGCCTAGCACTGCTGAATTAATCAAGATGCTTTTGGTGCAAGAAACAGAAAACGCAACTCAGACTTACCTGTGCATCTGACCTGAAAAGTCCTGAGGGCAGGACTTCTGCTCCATTTCTCTGAAGTCCCCTCAGATGTCTCTTATATCCCAGGCTGATTTTCTAAGATGACTGACAGCAACTGCCACCATAGTCTCACAAGGGGACTTCCCAACTTCCACCCTCCAAAGAGTTGTTTGCCTTAAGGTGATTGACTTAGGCCTTCGTTACTTGAAGCAATAACCAGAACAGTGGACGTTTGATAAGCTGGGGGCCCATCCCAGAACCAGGGAAATGGAGTTACATTTCCTCAAGAAGGGCCTGCAGAACACAGGAAGTCAGCTACAGTGTCTGTTATAAGGACTGAAAGAACTGAACAGATGATTGGATTAAACGAAACTGACTTGAATTAGAATTTAGCCTTACGATTCATAAAGTACTCTTAGTTGACAGGCAGGAATAGGAGGACATGCATTCTAGGCAAGAGGGAGTTTGGAGAGTAAGCAAGTGTGGAATCATTGGGCAAAAAGCAAATAGCACGATTGGCAGAAGCTGGTTGAGAAGGCCGGTGTGGAAGAAAAGGTGAGAAAGGCAAGTTATTGGTGTAGTAAAAGTGGCTTTTACTGAGCTATTGTATGTCAGACCCTGCATTGAGCCCCTCACAATAACTTATTTCTATTATTAATGGGTGCTAGAGCATTCCCATTTTACAGGTGGAGAAATAGAGGCCCAGAGTTTAGACACTTGATTGAGATCATAAAGCATTCCAGCTCAGAATATCTTGACCCCCTGGCCTGCTCCCTCTCCTAAGGTATTTGGTAGAATACCACCAATAAGTTTTTGAATGAGAATGAGGACATTATGAGTCCTGTGCTCCAGAAAGACAGTCCTGTCAGAGTGTAGGGTGGATTGGTGTAGGACTGTTAGAGATAGCCAGGGCAGTGAAAAGACCTGACCTGAAGCCACAGCCTTGCGCACAGACTGGACAGAGGTAATTGTGGGAGACTGTGTCCAGGATAGGACCTGAAGACCAATTGGATTTGAGGGCCAACAAGGAGGGTTACTCTTCTAAAAAGAAGAGGGAGCTTTGTGATCGCATGGAAATAGCCCCACAGCCTAGATAGATATCCAAACTAGCCATTTCTTCCAATTGCTCCTCTTCACTGCCAACCTTTGTCTGATCCATTTTTTTGGTTGCCTTTCTGCAAGTACATGTTTCTACCACATTTCATCCATTGTCAGCTTTTCACATTTCACATCTGGGTAGAGATGCAGCTTATAATCAGTGGCATCTTAAAATCACTGCAAGTAACTTTCCACATTTTAATATTACAGAATTGGGATGCCTCCTACACTTGTCCCTGGTGAGAACAGGAAAGCTCCAATATTACCAAAGGTCATGCAGAAGGATGCTGGCAGGGCCAGGCTTCTGGGCTTCTTTTACCCAGCTGGGTTACCTCCGCTCCGTAATAGATCTTAAAACACATGTAGCTTCATGTTATAGGTTTATAGTAAAGCACATATGTTTTTGTCTGTTTATTAAAACTGAAGTAATTTGAGAAGATTGGAAGGCATGATTGTTTGAGTGTCTCATTCTTGTATAGAACCTGGTTGCGTTGGTTTCTAATCCTAACTTGCCACCAACCGTAAGAAAATCAACTCTGAGCATTGGTCTCTTTTCCTTTAAAATAAAATAGTAAATTTTGTTTTCATTTTTGCCTAGAGCATTTCTTTTTGATGTTGTTGTTGTTTTTGTTTGGCCAGGGAAAGAGAATGAAAGTGAGATCGTTTAGATCTTAGAAAGGTAGATGTCAGCTGGGCACAGTGGCTCATACCTGTAATCCCAGCCCTTTGGGAAGCCCCAGTGGGCAGATCACTTGAGATCAGGAGCTTGCGACCAGCCTGGGCAACATGATGAGACCCCATATATACAAAAATTAGCTGGGTGTGGTGTATGTGCCTGTAGTCCCAGCTCCTTGGGAGGCTGAGGTGGGAGGACGACTTGAGTCCAGGAGGCGTAGGTTACAGTGAGCCATGATTGCATGTGCCACTGCACGCCAGCCTGGGTGACAGAGCCAGACCCTGTCCCAAAATAAGAAAGAAAGGAAGGTAAATGTAAGAATAGGTGATAGAGATTGCAACAGCAGCAGCAGCAGTCTGCTGCTGGCTTTCTCTTTATGAGATTAAAACATAACTGCTGGAAATGTTCTGGCCTAGCAAAGTGAATTGTTCAGGAAACTAACCTGACCTGATTTTGAGTTTTGGCAATAGGAACCCTCACCCCTGACCCCAATTTCAACCCATAAATGTTATTACCAGCCTTTTTGGTTCCCACTGGCTTGTTTCCTCCATGGTAACAATTTTAGTTGACTTAAAGGCATTCACTTTTAGAATTGTGTGGTCCCCGGATTTAAAATATTCATGCTTGGTGACCTTTTAGAAAAACTAAATTCCCACTCTGCTCCTCTATCCACTTCTGCCTGTTCTGTGTCAAGCACAGTTGTAATTGCATTCAGGCAAGAGTATGTCTTAGTATTCCTTGGTGTTAGGTTGGACTTTATACCTTTTATTTGATGTCTATTTGCTGACTGGGATTTAGGGAAAAGTTTCTTATTTTAAGATTTTAGTGCTGATACTGGCATGGTTTCTCTAATTGGGAGAGTAATGATTTTATTGAAATATACCTGTGATTTTAAACTATAATCTTTTATATTAGGTAGGTACCCTCTTGCTAGCACATGTTGATGATAGGTTCCATCTCTGTTAAGTTCCACATTTACCCCAACCTTTTCCTCCTGTCAACAGTTTCATCCTGTCAGAATTAATCACTTATAAGCCCATGCTGAACAGACCTAATTAAAGCCATGCTGGCAAATTGGCCACTCAGGTCTGTGTTTTATGAATTTCTGAACCCCAGAGTTTCTTGTTTCTTTTTGATTTTGGCACAGCAAATGCTACAACAAAGTGAATGTTATGAATTTCTCCTTCCCCAAAGAATAGTTCTCATGATACCAAATTCAGTAATTATTCATTTGCTTTCCTGAGAGTTTGAAAATGTGGTGTATCTCCCTAGGGGTGGTATTCAGGGTACTTCTGCTTCGGTCTTTGGGAGAAGAAATAATACTTCAGTATTTACAGAACTCGTTGACATCAGCCTATGTTATTTGATAAGTATCTCTGTGAAAATTTGAGTTTGCTTCTGTCTGAGCTTCTACATATTTATCTCTGTTATGGATCTGAGGTGCACTTAGAAGAGTACCTCCTATACTTCTTTTAAATAAGGAAAGCTGTAGAAAGCAGAGTCAATATGCGCCTATGCGGGATTCCACCTTTGCCACTTAAGGCTGTGAGGGCTTCAGCAGGTAAGTCACTCTACCTCCTGGAGACTAGGCTCTGTCTTGAACTTGGAAGGTGATAGTCCTGTGTCTACTTTGGAGGGTGTTAAAACCATCAGTATTCTCCCTGAAAGTTAGGTGGGGTACCGACTTGATTTGATTAGCACAGTAAAAACATCTCTCTGTTGTATAGGATGTTTATCAAAGCATTGTTTATAATAATAAAAGGTTGGAAGAATTAATAGAGTAAATGTCCTTCAGAAGAATAAATTGTGCTACAGCTGGGCAACGGAATACTCTGGAAATTTTAAAGAGAATGAAGCTGTTCTGTGGGTGCTCAATACAGCAGCTCGGTACCACATACTAGGCACTTTACTGAAGTGCTCAACGTATATTAATTAATTGTGGCTTCACAAAAGCCCATGAAGTAGGGACCCCAATTTTACAGATGAGGAAACTAAGATAAAAGTTAAGTCAGTTGTCCAAATATCCACAGCTGGTAGGTGGCAGAGCCAGGATTCAAACTCAGGCAGACTGGCTTCTAGCTTAAAGACTCTAATCTTGGCCACCCTGCTATGCTGTACACCTGTCAGACCTAAGTAATGATCTTTGCATTTGCGGCCTTAGACACATGAGAGTAAACAAGGTTGAATTTCTTATTGTTACATTCTAGAAGGTTGACGGTATAATCAATATATGGCTTCTGTTGTCAGTAACTAAAGGTTTAGACAAAGAAAGCTAATAGGTATTTATGATCAGTACTTGAAAGGGTGACGTTTTGTTGCTTTTATTACTCCTTATTTTAGATATTTTGAACTTAAACCTCTTTTGGAGAGATAATCAGAAGTGTAAACACAGAATAGCTTTATAATTGTTAGTGTAAGAAATCAGTGTTCAGAAGCCCAGTTGAATCAATGTCCACTAGCCTGACTGGTTTAGTGTGACTGGTCAAGGGCATCCGGCATTGGTTTCCTTACCTGGTCCTAGCCCCATCTGGGTTTGATTTACAAGGTATATAAGCCCAGAGAAATGTGGACTGGGAGGGACAGACACCCATATTCCCTAGGGAGCCTCCATCTCTAGGTCGTCTGATTTCCCTTGGGTAAAAGTGTAAATCAGGTATATAAGTCATAAAAGTCATGCATAGCTTGACAATGGGAATACTTTTTGAGAAATGTATCCTTACGCAATTTTGTTGTGTGGTCATCATAGAGTGTTCTTACACAAACCTAGATGGTATAGCCTACCACATACATAGGGCATATGATAATACCATATTGTTCCTAGGCTACAAACCTGTACAACAAGGTCCTGTACTGAATACTGTAGCCATCTCTAACACAATGGCAAGTATCTATATATCTAAACAAAGAAAAGATACAGTAAAAATACAGTGTAAAAGATAAAAAATGGTACAACTATATAGGGCACTTACCATGAATGAATGGAGCTTGCAGGACTGGAAGTTGCTCTGGGTAAGTTAGTGAGTGGTGAGTGAATGTGAAGGCCTAGGACTTTACTGTACACTCTAGACTTTATAAACACTGTACATGTAGGCAACATTAGGTTTATAAAAAATATTTTTCGATTAGGTATGGTGGCTCATGTCTGTAATCTCAGCACTTTGTGAGGCTGAGGTGAGACCAGGCAATTAAGACCAGCCTGGGCAACATCGCAAGACCCCATCTCTACTTATTTATAATAAAAGTTAAAAAAAAAATATATATATATATATATGTAATTTTAATATATATTTCTTCCTTAATATATAAACTAGCTTATTGTAACATTTTTATTTTATAAACTTAAAATTTTTTAAACTTTTTGACTCTTTTGTAATACTTAAAACATAGGCTATATAGCTGTATAAAAAATATTTTCTTTCTTTGTATCCTTATTCTTCAACCTTTTTTTCTCCTTTCAAAGTTTTTTAAACTTTTTTGTTAAAAACTAAAATAAACATACACAGTAGCCTAGGCCTACACAGGGCAGGCTCATCAATGTCACCGTCTTCCACCTCCACATCTTGTCCCACTGGAAGGTTTGTAGGGAAAGTAACACACATGGAGCTGTCATCTCCTATGACAACAATGCTTTCTTCTGGAATACCTCCTGAAGGACCTATCTGAAACTGTTTCATAGTTAGCTTGTTAAAATACATAATTAGAAGGCATACACTCTAAATTAATGATAAAAAGTATAGAATAGTAAATATATAACTCGATAACATAGCTGTTTATCATTAGCATCAAGTATGTACTGTACATAATTTTATGTGTGATACTATTACAGGTCTAGCTATGTGGTGGGTTTATTTACACCAGCATCATCACAAATGTGAGTTATTGTGCTATGATGTCACTAGGCAATAGGAATTTTTCAGCTCCATTGTAATTTTGTGGGACTATCATTTTATTATACATGATCCATTGTTGATTTAAACGTCATTATGCGATGCATGACTGTATTTTGAAAACATTCTGATACAGGTCCCATTAAGGGTCGCTGTGCTGGGCCATGGTGTTCAGGCTAAAAAGACAAGTTTTCCACCACCTTCAGTTCTCTTAGGATTCTTAAACCCTTTCAGAACTGAGTTTTGTTTCTGGGTGTGGGATACTAGGTTTGACAACATTGTAATGGCTATGAGTACCAGCATTCCTAAAATAAGAGAATCACAAAATTCATGGGGTGGCTTATATATTCACATGGAATCTGAACAGGTTATAAAACAACTGTTAGTTTCAGAGACACTCTGTAGAGGAGATGAATATACAATTACTAGAATGTGTGTCCCTTTAAAAATGCTGTATTGTAGCAGGCTTCTTTTCCCCCTATTTTTTACACATTTATTTCTGCTTCTCCCTCTCCTCACTCACCCTCACACCCAAAAAACAGTTATGAAATGTGGGCGTGTGGATTGAGTTTTTAAAAAGAAATGTGTTTTTGTGTTATATGCCTTATTTATGTTACACAGGCTGGAATTAAAATCTTTTAAGACTTTGAGGGGTTGCATAGCTAATCTTTATTATGTTTCTCCACCATCTTTTAATTTCAGCTGAGGGCATCATCACTGCCTTTGTATATTTTGTGCAGATTAGCTTGGAGAACTCAAGTGATAATTTCCTCAAATGACAATTTATTTTGAATATTTCAAGTAATCACATCAGTTAAGAGACTGCAATCAGATAAAAATCATCAGCAGTTGCCCGTAGCAGAAAATGTTGCTTAAATGCCTTTTGAATATTTGTCTCCCAGTTATTGCAATTGCAGCCTTTTGGTTTAGATGTTCAGAATATGATTGAAGTCGAGCCCAAACTGCTTAAGCCCAGGCTTTAAGGGAACCCTTAGAGGCGTATGTAGTGTCTTGGTGTCTGTTATCTGTCTTGGCCGTTGATTGTCTTCTCAAGCATCCTTCAAGGATGCTTCATCCAAGAAGGAAGTTGCCCTTTGAAACAGGTGGGAGCTTCTCCAGAGAGCCCCATAAAGACATTATCCCAGGACCTCATGTTCCTAGGAGAATGCTATAAACATGGAGTGGTTTCATTTTCGGAGCAGCTCCTTTTTGTTCCCTTTGCAAGGAGTAGGGTAGTAGGGCTTGGAGTGTGCTTAGTGTGACCCCAAGAGAAGTGACTGACAGTAAGGTAAGTACTTTTTGCTGAGCCCCTGGTTAAGTTCAGGCTTGAACTTAACCATCTTTTTGAGAAATCAGACTGACATATTTTAAAACACCTCATAAAATTTAAAATGTAGGTGGACAGTTGCAAAGTACTGTCAGAAGACCAAATCTCACTGCATGATCTACTTGCCCCATGGGTTCAAGTACTCATCCACCCACCCACTATCCACCCTTAGATATTTATTTCTAGCCCATCTTTTTCTTCTGAGCTCCAGGCGCAACTTTTCGTCATTGAATGGTCCACATACCTCTCCTGTTGGCCAACGTTGTCAGGAGCACCATCTTCCACCAATTTGCCCAAGCCATTCAGTTGGAAGCAATGCTTGTGTTCTTCTCTCTCATCAACCATGCTCTTAACCAACTCTGCTCATCTGTCAGTCACCAAGTATTACCCATTCAGGCTCCTCTCTGTCCTTCTAAGCTTATTCCCCTTCCCCACATTGCCCCAGCCTTCCATAACACATCAGATCCTTCCTGGAAGACTACATTTCTCCTTGGCTCCCTTTTCTTGATTCCTAAAACTTAGATGAGGCAGTACCTGTATAGCGCTTTGCATGGTGTCTGGCATGTTTATCTGGCATGTAGTGTCAGTATCTAGCAATTATTTGCCTGAATGTTTCTCTAAATACATATGTACCTTTCAAATATTACCAGTCCTATAATCTATGCCAGTGGCTGTGTGAAGCTGAGTATGCCTAGACAGCCTGAGTATATAATGCTTCACAAATGAAGACCCTACCTGGGCAGGAAACTTTAGAAAGCCAGTTGCCTTGCTTCCAGGCTGAAGGAATAGAATACCAAGAGTTCTCAGACCATACAAATTGCTAGACACCTTTTCTGGTTGTGGCATGGTGCAATCAGGAGCTCTTACCTATGCCTGGAGACATGCTGTCTGAGGGCTTGCTGGCTGCAGTCTGTGTGGATCTTCAGATACAAGGAGATGGCCACAGCTGTGGTGCTCTGCAAATATGGCAGTGGCTTCATCAAGGTGAATGAGGGGCCCCTGGAGATGATCGGGCTGCTCACACTCCAGTACAAGCTATTGAAATTAAGTCTGCTTCTGGATAAGGAACAGTTTGCTGGAATGGACATCCATGTTCGTGTGATGAGTAGTGGTCGTATGGTCCATATTTATGCTCTCCTTCAGTACATCTCCAAAACCCTGGTGCCTTGTTACCTAAAATATGTAGATGAGGCTTCCAATGAGATCAAAGACACCCTCACTGGACGTTGCTGGTAGTTGACCCCTGTTGCTATGAATCCAAGAAATTTGAAGGCCCTGTTGCCCGTGCTCTCTACCAGAAATCCTACCAGTAAGCCCATCACAAACATCAGAGTTTACTTTTATAGTAAAAATGGTTGAAGGTCTTTAAGGTTAAAAAAAAATGCTAAACATCCCACCTGCCCTAGAAGCAGAGGTGACATGTGCTATTATTTTAAAGACCTTGCTTACCTGCATATTACCTGTTAGGGCTTTCAGGCGGAATATGCCAGCAATAGACCAGTCTGGTGGCACTGTTCCCAAGGACAGAATAGAGTGAACTTTGTTGTCTAGGCACTCAGATACTGTATAATAAAATGATAGTGGAAACTGGCACTCTTTTTTCTTGTTGTTGTGGAGACAGGGTCTCACTACCATTGCTCAGGCTGGGGTGCAGTGGCACTATCTCAGCTCATTGCAGCCTCAAATTCCCAGGCTCAGGTGGTCTTCCTACCTTAGCCTCCTGAATAGTTGGGACTACAGGCATGCACCACTATGCCCAGCTAATTTTTTATAATTTTAGTAGAGACAGGGTCTCACCATGTTGCCCAGGCTGGTCTTGGATTCCTGGGCTCAGGCAGTCTGCCTGCCTCAGCCTCCCAAAATGCTGGGATTACAGGTGTGGGCCATTGTTGCTGGCCTGGCACTGTGATTTAACCTTGTTTTGGTTGGCAGCAACATGGAGCCCAAGCTAAAGTAAACCATACATGTTGGACAGTGCTTACCTGCTTCAGTAGCTACTTGGTCAGTATTTGTTGGTCACTCAGACCCACTCACTGTTGATCATTTGTCTGTGTTAGCCTCTGCTAAGGAATGTGGACCCTACAGAGACACATGCCAATACAGTTACCAGTAAAAAGACCCAATAGGAATGATGAGGTGTATACTAGGATGAACAGGTAATTTATTGTTATACTATGGATGTGGCTATGTATGTTGCAGTTAGATTCAGCTGCAGTGATGGGCATGCCAAAATAATGGTGGTTTCAGTAACGGGATCCCAAAACAAAGTAGAAGTATATGTCTCCTATGAAAAGCTGCGCAGATCAGTCAGGGCTAGTATGACCCTGCATAAATTCCTTGCTCATCATACGTCTGTCAGGTTTAGTGTGGTCTCCATCTTCCAAGCAGCAGGATGGAAGAAGAAAAAGTAGAAGCATGGATGGTGCTTTCTTTTAAGGGAAGTTCCCAGAAACAGCTTCCAGGCAACTATGCTTATGTCTCATTGGCTAGAACATCAACCCATGGCTGCAAGTGGCTGGAAAATCTCATCTTGATTCTGGGTGGCCATGTGCAGCTAAAAGTACCGCTACTGTGTATAGAATTTGGGCAAGAACCGGCTGTCTGTGCCGTAAGTGGTGGATGAGACCAGCAGCCCCCATTCACTTAGAACTGGGAGAGTCCGGGGCAGGATACTGACAAAATAAACAGATATTTACAGTGACGAGGCCTCTGAGATGTCTGCAAAGGTGTGCTATGGGAGTAAACAGGAAGGACACCTAAATCAGACTGGTGCTGAGGGGAGGGGATCAGGAAAGGTTGCCTGGAGACTAAGCAAGACTCTCGGAACTGAGGGAATGGGCAGAGTATTGAAGCTAAGGCTCAGAGGCAAAAGGGGGCAGGTAGTTGGGAGATGGAGGAGCATGTGAGGAACAGAAAGTAAGTAGCCAAGGAAAGCCAGAGGGAAACAGGGTTCTGATCACATGGGCCCTGGGGCCACAGGGAGAGGTTTGGTCCTTTTCCCAGGAGTCTTTAACTGGTTTCTGCACGTGAATGACCTAGACAGATACTTTCAGCGGATGAGGGGCAGCACAAGACTGGAGGCAAGAAAGATCCACTAGGAGAGAGTGTACTAATCCAGTTGGGAGATGGTGGTGGTCTCAACTACATAGTGGCTTTGGGGGTCAAGAAAAGTGGATGCAAATCCTGTAAATCTCATAGAGCTTGGGAATTTAGAAATAATTTGGCCTTTTCATGTTACAGGTGGTGAAACCAAGAATGAGAGTTTAAATGGCTTGTCCAGAGTCAGACAGCTAGCTCTGGAACAGCATCAGAAATTATTTCTATATCTGAACTCTTTCCTTTAAGTCACTGTTGTATGTGCTATTTTGGGTGAATAGGGCATTGTGGGCATTTTGGAGCCAGCAACAGGACCTGAATCCTGGTGCCCAGTGCAGAGGGAGGAGTCCACCCTGCTTTGGGACTGGATTCCTGGGAAAGTTATAGGGCAGGTAACAGAAATGAGGGAGTTGTGAGAGGATGATGAATTCAGTTTTTGGTTTGTTGATTTTGAGATTCAGAACTGCCATGTGTAGGTGGAGAGAGATCAGATGGAAACTGGTCCTTGAGATTGGAATTGGGGATGCAGGATTGGGTGAAATTGGTCAAAACTTTTCTGTAGCCTTTCTTTAAATTTCTTCAGTGAAAGGGACTCAGCAACTGTTTTTGAGTCCAATGTGTCATGTACCTTAGAAGTAAGGAATTTTTCCAGTATTAGCCCTGAATGATTTTTGCTGCAATTTGAATTCTATGTACCCTCAAACAATTTAATAAAAATAAAATAGGTTAATACTTAAAAATGAGTAAATTAAAAGAAATTAAATAAAGATAAAAGTTATATGGCTCTCCTTTGCATATTTTACCCTGTGCTGCAGGTCTTCCCAGGATCCTCTCTGGCTCTGGTTGGTTTCTTGGTCCAGGCTGTGGCCTCTGTCTCCTATGTTTTCATACTGTAAGATTTCTCCCGACTGAGTTTGGGAGGGTGGAGCCCCAAACAAAGCTTGATGGCTTGTGCTGGAAAAGGGAAAATGGATGCTATTGCTATAACATGTTAACTTCTATTTTTAAAATGTCAGTTTGGCATCAGACACTTTTTTGGACGTGTTTACATCCTAAGAGTTTTTAGTTTCAGAAGTCCTTTGTCCTTCACAGTTAACTTGTTGGCAGTGATTAAAGTATAGCCTATTTCCTGGGAAATGAGAGAGAAACAATTTTAGAGCAACTGTAGAACATATTGACATTTGAGATTGCTTTCTATGATACCACAGACAGAGAGGTCAGTAGTCAGGCAATGTGGTATCTTGGTTGTTTTATCTCTCCCTGGTCACTGTCCTTGTGCCTGATGTTTCACCATGGACTTTGAGCTTACAGGTGAAAAAGACTTTTTCAATGAATACTGTACCAAGTATAATTAAAAATTTTTAAATCCTATGAAGATACAGGGTATGACTAATAGAATAATGACTTCCATAAACCACACATGAAAACTGCTTTAATTATAATTGTCATTAATCTTATTTCCCTTATTTCCAGAAAGGAAATAAGGCTGTGAACTAATTTCTGTGGCTCTGAACTAATGATAATCTCTCAGAGGTCTACTTTAAAAGCACTAAGTTTCTTCATGACACATGAGGATATGTAATGCACCTTTATAGCAGGTAAGTAGTGAGGTTCACACAGGATTCGTTCTCTCTTTAACACTGTACTCTTGCAGAGGAATACTCTTCCCAAACCTGAAAGGCATGCTTGGAGAGGTGGACTGTCACTCACAGATTCTTATTTTAGAGAAAGGAGTGTCATGTAATTTTCGCCCTACCTTATTTATTCATTCTCCCCTCCTCCCCCTTGCTGACCTGCTTTTCTTCCTTCAACCAGGTCATTACCTTAAGGGGTCAGCAGAGCTTCAGCCACTGATGCTGGGGCCACATAGTGGCCCAAGGCGCCCTGTACTTTTACCCTTTTGGGGAGGGCAGCTTTTGTGTTTTTGTAAAGTTCTGAAGAACCTCTTACATGATGGAATTTGAACTGATTGGCAAACCGAGCCAAAGAAACTAGTACCTGATGAAAACTGACTGACATGGTAGGCAAATGGAAAGTTTGGTTTCTAAGAGGTGTGTGTTGTGGCAAGTTGAAGTCAGAAGAATGAATTTTTGACTCATTCTGAGTGATCCCTCCTCTACCCACTCCCTTTTCTCTTTCTCTTCTAGTCCACTCCATTTTACTCCCTCTCCCTTCCTCTCTCTTCCTCACGTCTTTTTCCTCCTCCCCCTCCTTTCTATGTGTATGTTTGTAGGTATAGCAACACTTCAGCACTTATGTAGTGGTTGATAATTGAATACATTCTATTTGCAGTACTACCTAATGTGATTTAACCACAGGAAACTTGCTTCTCATTATTTATGATTTTAAATTTTAGTTTTTGGTGATTAAGTTGCCATGAGGAGTGTCCTCATTTGGAAGTAGAGTTAGTATCATGCTGTGGCTAAAGAAACTCAGTTTTTATGCCTACCAGTAATGTGAAAATCACCTCACTCCTGTTTGGCTGATTGGGTTGAATTTCTCTTAATACCATATTAAATGTAACCTGACGAGTTAGTAGGGAACTGGTAAAAACTTATTTCACCCAGTACTTTCAGTTACCTGATGTAATTTGGGTCTTTGTCTCCTCCAAATCTCATGTTGAAATTTCATCCCCAGCATTTTGAGATGGGACCTAATGGGAGGTGTTTGGGTCGTGGAGACGGATCCCTCATGAGTGACTTGGTGCCCTCCCATGGTGAAGAGTTCATGTGAGATCTGGTTGTTTAAAAGAGCCTCCATGTCTCTCTTGCTCCTCTCTCTCTTGTTTCCTACTTGCTCCCTCTTCACCTTTCACATATAAAAGCTTCCTGAGAACCCACCAGAAGCAAATGCTGGCACTGTGCTGTTTGTACAGTTTGCAAAACTGTGAGCTAAAATAAACCTCTTTATAAGTTACCCTGTCTCTGGTATTTATAGCAACACTAAACAGACTAATACAGTTACAGTATATTTAGTGTAAGATGTATTCATTATTATTAGCTTATTTCCAAAATGACTATTTTAACAAACTTCAAACTCTGTGTGCTCCAAGTTTCATTTAACTGCTAAAGGACAAGTTTAGTTATACACTGCATAACCACATTTTGGTCAGTGATGAACTGCATGTGTGATGGTGGTCCCATAAGATTATAATGGAACTGAAAAATTCCTCTTGCCTAGTGAAGTAGGGGTCATCTTAATGTCCTAGGGTAGTGTATTACTCATGTGTTTGTGGAGATGGTGTAAACCTACTGCACTGCTGATTCTATAAAAGTATCACATGTACAATTATGTACCATATACAATGCTTGATATGGATAATAAACAACTAGGTCACTTGTTTATGCATTTACTTTTTATCCTTTTAAAAAATTTATTTTTTTATTTAGGAGATGGGGGTCTTGCTCTGTCATTCATGCTGGAGTGCAGTGGTGTAATCACAGCTCACTGCAGGCTTGATCTCCCAGGCTCATTCAGTCCTCCCACCTCAGCCTCTGAGTAGCTGGGACCACAGGCATGTACCACCATGCCTGGCTTTTTAAATTTTTTGTAGAGGTAGGGTCCCACTGTATTGCCCAAGCAGATCTTGAACTCCTGGGCTTAAGCAATCCTTCTGCCTCCATCTCCCAGAGTGTTGGTATTACAGGCATGAGCCACTGCCTGTCATTATTTTTAAAAGTACTCCTTTTACTTACCAAAAAATAAAGTTAATTGTGAAACAGCTTCAGGCAGGTCTTTCAGGAGGTATTCCTGAAAAAAGCATTGTTATCACATGTTATTGCCCCTAAAAACCTTCCAGTGGGACAGGATATAGAAGGGAAGACAGTGATAGTGATGACCCTGCATAGGCCTACGCTAATGTGTGTGTTTCTTTCTTAGTTTTTAAGGAAAAAAAGTTTTAAAAGAAAAATTAATAGAAAAAAGCTTACAGAATGAACATAAAGAAAATAACTTTTTTGTGCAGTTGTGTACAGTGCGTTTATGTTGTGTTATAATAAAAGAGTCAAAAGTTAAAATGTGAAAGTGTGTAAAAGCCATGAATGGTGGTATGCACCTGTAGTCTCAGCTACTCAGGAGGCTGAATAGGCAGGATCACTTGAGGTCAGGAGTTTGAGGCTGCAGTGAGCTATGGTTACACCTGTGAATAGCCCCACCAAGCAACGTAGACTCTGTCCCTAAAAAAAAAAAAAAAAGTTTATAAAGAAGAAAAATGTTACCATAAGCTAAGGTTAATTTACTATTGAAGAAGAAAAAAAATTAAAATAAATTTAGCATAGCCTCAGTGTAGTATTTATAATGTCTGCAGTGTGTAGTAATGTCCTAGGCCACCACAGTCATTAACCACTCTGTCACTGACTCACCTAGGGCAGCTTCCCTTCATGGTAAGTGCTCTGTACAGGTGTATCGGTTTTTATCTTTTATATTCTATTTTTATTATACCTTTTCTGTGATGAGCTATGCAAATACTTGCCACTGTGTTGTGGTTGCCTCCAGTGTTCAGTATAATAACATGCCAAACAGGTTTGTAGCCTAGGAGCAATAGGTTATGCTGTATATATAGCCTGCATGTGTAGTAGGCCATACATCTAGGTTTGTATAAATATACTCTATGATGTTCTCCTGATGAAATCACCCAGTGACACGTTTCTAAGAATGTATTGCCATTGTTAAGTGACATGTCTGTAGAGGCTTATCATTTTTAAAGTGTATTTTATATATTTGCCATTAATATAAGAAGCTTAATATATAATGTCTTTTTTGAAATAAAACCTGAGAGAAGAGAAAATTCTGTGTGCAGTTTTTAATAAAATAGCTCTCAAACTTTTTGGTCTGAAGACATACTATCTTAGACAAAGTGGCCTGAGAGAAACATTTTTTAAAAAAAGAAAAAGAAAAACAGATAAGATTTGCACTGTTAAATATTACCGAGAAACTCTAAGAGCTTTTGTTTATGTGAATTATTTCTATTGGTATTTATTTTATTAGAAATCAGTTTTAAATTGTTTTAAAATACAAGTTTAAAACAATTATGAAAACATTAAAAATAACCTTTTGTATGATAATAAAGTATATATTTTTCCAAATATATTTCAAAATATAAAAACATTTTTCAAAGCAAGAAAAAAATTGTTGGAAACACATTGCTTGACATTTTTGCCAGTCTCTTAAATATTTGGCTTCATGGGAGACAGCTGCATCCTCTTAGCTGCTTCTGATTCAATCCTTTGAGATAGCATACATCATGCAGCCTCTGGAAAATTTTGGTGACAGTGAAAAAGTAATCTCTTAGTAGTGGTATTCTGAAAATAGTTTCCATCTTACAGAGCAGCTGAAAAAGGCCTGGGGACTTTAGGGATGTCTGGACTACTCTTTGGGAATCCCTGTAATAGATCCTATTCGTTGCATTTTTAAAGAAGGACCATCCTTCTACTTAGTTATAAAAACATTTTCCCTTCTTACTGTAACAGCCATTGCCTCCTGTTTCCTTCTGCCTAAGTTTTCTTGACTTATGCCACAGGCTCTATGTGTGTCACCTTCACGTGTGAACTTTACCAGGTAGAAAAAAGCTTACAGAATGAGTATAAAGAATATATACTCTGGTCTTTTTATCAAATGAACGTATCTGTAGGGTACTCTGTGTAGATAGGACAGTATTTAAAAGCAAGCTCATGTCCTCTTAACAGCACTGGTTGCTTGCTTTGGTGCTCTGTAAGAAGGCTGTAGTGGTCAGTTTTTAAAATAAAAGTCCAAAACAGCAAGGAGTAAATGAAGAGATTAAGGTCTCAGTGTAGCATTAATAGCTTTGTAAATGTTCATTTTATTTTTTAATTCAACCCTTTCTCTTTACTATCTATATATTACGGTATTTAGGCTTCCAGATGAGCAACCTTTTGAAATAGTTTTAAAATAGCTGATTTCTTTTTTTTTTGTTCCTGTCAGTTGGATAGATACCGCTTGACCTTTTCTTAACTGTTGATTTTGGATAATGCCTTTGTTTTAATAAAATTTTGCTACATCATGTCCTACATCTCCATCTTGTTATGTAACTATTTAACCTTTAATTCTATGTGTTACAAAAAGATTTCCTCAGGCCTTTTATGTATAATGTCAGATCAGGTAGAGCTCTACTTTGGGTACTATAAATGCCTCCTCTTGAATTTTTACTCTAAGGAATTCTTTTAAGATTTTTATAACCTTAGATTCCTTGATACCTGAATCAGGTACCAGTACAGTTGAGCTACTGTATTTCCAGATGTTCCGTTTTTTTAATGGGATATATTTTGCACTATCCAGTATAGTAGTCACTATTACTAGTTTTTGAGCATTTGAAATGTGGTTAATGCAACAAAGAAACAGAAATTTAAGTTTTAATTTCATTTCATTTCACTTAAATTTAAATAGCTACTTGTGCCCCATCTGTCTCATTGGGCAGTGCAATGCCAAGGGTATCTGGAAGTTTCTTTTTAAATTTGTTGGTTCATTCATTTATTTTTTAAATATGTGTGGTAACAGGTAGGTTTTTTACTATCTGTGGCCGCCTTATTACTGGAAACGGAACTAAAGGGATATAGAAGGTAGGAAAGTGAAAGCTATTAATATTGGCTGATTTTTATGAGGTCTTGGGATTGTTGTAGATGAGATTTGAGGGGAAAATAAAGTTCAGGGAAGGATTTTTAGGCTGGACACTGGAGCTCATTCGTCAGCAGAAAAGAAGGATCAGTAGAGAGAAGAAATGGAAGGTAAAAGGCAAATGGAAGATGAATAAATTCTTGAAAGAAATGGGAAAAGATCCAGAGTACAAGCAGAGGGATGGAAAGATACTCTGTGAATTGGGAGGGGAAAGAGGGACTCTTAAAAAAGTTATATGAAATTTTTTAATTGAAGTGTGATTCATGTAATATAAAATTAGCTGTTTTAAAAATGCTCAATTCAGTGGCATTTAGCATATCCACAGTGGTGTTTGCCGCAGTCACCTTTAATTCCAGAACATTTTTACGTCCCCAAAGGAGACCACTGACCGTTATCAGCCACTTGCCATTCTCCCCTCTCCTGAGCCCCTGGCAATAACTCATCTGCTTTCTGTCTCTATAGATTTGCCTATTCTGAATATTTTCTATAAATGAAATCATACAGTATGTAGCCTCTTGTATCTGGCTTCTGTCACAGCATATGTTTTCAAGTTTCATCCACCCCTGTTGTAGCATGTGAAGAGTGGCCATTGAAGGAGGAGGATTTCTGAGGGATTTATAGGGACTGTCCAGATCTCAGCAAAACCATCAGTTCTGCTAGGTAGATTTATCTAGCAGTGAGGCACCATGGGGATGGTGGGGCATCAGGAATATTTGTGACTGTAAGGGTCCAGCCTGAGCAAGGAGGGTAGGGACAAAGATCTGCTTTGGTGATGGCAGAATTGACTGCTAGTGAAGGCAGACAGGAGGAGTGAGTGGGTAGAAACTTGTCTTAAGAGGGAGCAGAATGTCCTATTTCAAAGGATTTGGGTCCATTTAGGGTCCTAAGTTAGAGAATGCATGTGGAAACATGAGCTCATCTAAAGTAGGGTCATCTCGTCTTTCTGTAGATCAGCATCACCCATAAATGCCTGTTGCAGTAGTAGTGGACACACAGTTTCTAAAGTTGCAAATGAGGTGGAAAGCTCTGTAATCTTTCCCTGCTGGGTAATGGTGTGCATGCCTGTTATGAGTGCCTCCTGCTCTGCTGGAAGCAGTGTGGGGAAAGCAGACCTTGGGCTCTTTCTGCTTTCTCGGGAAGGCCAGTATGGCTGAGTCACCGTACTTGCTGGTGCTTAGAGCAAAGCTGCTTTCCAGGCTGCTTTCCAGCCTCACAGTTATCCCACAGATATATAATGCCTCAAGGACTTAAATGTTAACTATAGGTTAAATCATTTGTATTTAGGGTATGATGAGAATGTACACAGAGGGATCTAACCTAGTCTGGGGCTCTGTGGGAGGAATTAGGGAAGATTTCTCTGGTGTGCACAGATAGAGGGGAAGTGGGACAGGGTGGTAAGGGAGCTTTCCCCACGTGGGAGCTGCCTGAGTCAAGGACATGCTAGAGAAAGTGAGAAGGAAACAGGTGGGGTTGTGGAGCAGTGAGCAGGAGGGAGGGGGGCAGAAGTTGGGCTAGGAAAAGCAGGTGTGGGCCTGGGCTTGAAGGGGCCTCTAAGCCAAGTGAGGGATTGTAGACTGTATCCAGAGAGCAAGAAGTCAAAAGGCTTCAGGCAAGAGTGGCCCCATTGATTTTGGTGGTTAAAAAGAACTCAGGTGCAATGTGGAGGTGGATAGAAGGTAGCAAGAATGAGTGCCTGAAAGCCAGCTGGGAGTCCACAGGAAAGAAAATGGGCCTTGGTGGTACAGCTAGGAAGAAGTGGATGTTTATAAGATGCTCAAGGGGATAGTTTCAGCAGGCTGAGAGATGACTGAGTTATTCTGATACCCTGTCCCTTCTGTCTACTGTGTCCCTTCACACCTTCATATCTCTTCATGCTGTGCCTTCTGCTTGAAATATCCCTCAACCATTCTGCCTCCTAGGACTTCTACCCTGCGAAGTCCTTAATAACCTGGCCAGATGCCACTTGCATGAAGTCTTCCTGATGCTGCATTCAGAGTTAAATCATTTAACAAATATTTATGAAGCATCCACATTTCACTGTGCTTTAAGTCATTGCTGACTTGGTTTTCTGGTTGAATGAAATGTTTAACACATGCCAGCCAGTTAACGTGGCTGCTTCATAAAGTCGAGGTAAAATTTGAAACACTTTTCAGGCCTACCTAGCGTCACAATTCTTCCCAGATTGTGGCAGCCCACTCCTGCCTCCTCTTCTTGAGTAGCAGTTTCCTTATTTCCTTTCCCTGTTCCTTGGTCTACCCAAACCTACTAGTCTCTTTTGTGACAGTTGAAGCCCCCTTCCTCTGGTGAAGCCCCTCCCTGGCCTGGATCTCCCTCCCAAGCACAGCCCTTGGGTCTGTGGCTGTCCATCTCTGACTGGGTGCTTGTCGGATATTAACTTTTCATGTGAGTCTAGTTGTATGAGACAGAGACTCTGTCAGGCTCATTGCATCCAGAAGAGTGCTTATGAATACATAAATATCCATAGGGTTGGGCATCACATCACCTTAATGGTTTTCCATAAATGATAGATAAGATATGAGCACTTTTTTAAAAAACGACATTTGGGCACAAGTGTCAGATGTTTGGCTTATGACTTGGTAATGGTTATCTTAAGCCTAGAAGTTGTGTTTTAGATTGAAGAATCATACGTGATTCTCCTTGACTCTCTTTATCTATAAATTGTCCTGCCCTTGGGTAGGACATCTAGACACATGTGAAGTGGCCATTAGTCAATCGAGTGTGAAACATAGCATTTTGTAGAATAAATTGTGGAGGAACTTCCCTGAAACCTTACTAGTAGGGTAGGACATTCATGTTAGAGAGTGGGTCTAGGGTATTGGACAGAGTCAGGGAGACCAGGTGACTTTGAGCACAGTGCTAAAAGTCTAGTCTACCTTGTTTCAGTCTAGATGAAAGAGGGTTATCAGTGTCCCCAGAAAAAGTCCTTGGCCTCAGGTTAATCCGGAGGCCCCAGTTAAAGAAGGGTGGGTACTTATTTATGCAATATTGCCCTAGGCCTTTTCTAGTATTTCGGGAAGTGTCTTCTGTCAAACCTCAAGCTAATTCTTTTCCTTTTTGATACACTTTGGAGATGAAGAAATTCTGATTTTTTTTTTTTATGATAGCCCATTCCTCTGGTTTCTTTCTCAATCTGAGACTAACTAGTTATCCCAGACTCATTGCTGTAGACCAGTATTCTGCCCTCTTTGCCGATTCTTTTTCTTTTTGAGACAGAATCTCTGTCTTATCCTCAGGCTGGAGTGTAGTGATACCATCTTGGCTCACTGCAACCTCACCTTGTGGGCTCAAGCCATCTTCCTTCCTTAGCCTCCTAAGTAGCTGGAACCACAGGCACACACCATCACACCCAGCTAACTATTTTTTGTAGAGATGGGGTTTCTCTATGTTGCCCAGGCTGATCTCAAACTCCTGGACTCAAGCAGTCTGCCTGTCTCAGCCTCCCAAAGTGTTGACATTACAGGTGTGAGCCACCGTGCACAGTCCTCAATTCTTTTAACTCTACTTAATCTATGTTTTTAAATGTTAGTTTTAGTTATATAAACTTATGTAATCAGTATCCATGGAGAGAGATCTCTAGCTGATTTTCTTTTTTCTTTCTTTCTTTTTTTTTTTTTTGAGACCGAGTCTTATTCTGTGACCCAGGCTGGAGTGCAGTAGACCTCCACCTCCCAAGTTAAAGCAATTCTCCTGCTTTAGCCTCCTGAGTAGCTGGCATTATAAGCGTGTGCCACCATGCCAGGCTAATTTTTGTATTTTTAGTCGAGACAGGGTTTCACTATGTTGACCAGGCTGATCTCAAAACTCCTGACCTCAAGTGATCAGCCTGCCTCAGTCTCCCAAAGTGCTGGGATTACAGGCATGAGCCACTGTGCCCAACCCGTAACTGATTTTCTTAAATGCTGCATATCGGTATTTTAAAAGGGATATGGGAAAAGCTTGTTACTTGTCCTGAGTCTAGAAACTAATACTGGACATAGTAGAGCCATTTCTCATTCCATGAAGTTTCTATTTATAGAGACTTTTTTAGTCATAGTGTCACTAAAATCATGTTATCACTATTTTTGCTTTTATGTCATTTCTGAGCAGGTCTAATACCCGAGAATTAACATGACCTCGTTTATCCTGTTTCTAGGACACCAAAATCTGATGATTCATTTGAATGAGGAAGAAAAACCAAATTGTCACATAAACATTGTAATTAATGTAACCATTGACTCATGACATTCTATTTTGTACACCCTTTTCTTTGCTTTAGGTTGTCTTGGATATAAAGTATTCCTCACTTAAATCTTAGACTACTACTTGGGACCCAGTAATGTGTTACAGGTATCTGTAGGTTGCCAGTTCGATGCATTTTTGTATTTTCCTAGCAAAGTTAAATTTAGTCTAATCTCTATATGAGTGACAGTTAAAAGTACAGGTTGTGGAGCCAGCATCCAGGGTTTGAATCCCATTTTCCACCAAATGCAGGCTCAGTAACTGAGCTTATTGAGAAGATGAAATTAAATAGTGCATGTGAAGTGCATGGTATGATGCTTAGCACACATTAAGTGTTCAGTGTTGGCTGCTGTGATTATTATCCTTGGTGTATTTCCTATTTTTAATGGTGTTACAGTCCTGAAGCAAGGGACTCAATAAAGGAAGAATATTATGGTTTCATAATGAAATCCTCTTAACTCATTAGTGAAGCATTACAATCTATAATGGTGCAAGCTTTGTTTGATGCTGGAACAAATTAGGCCAGAGTTAATGCCATTTCATCTTATTAACCTTGGATAGCTTATCTCAGTGCTTGCCCAACATTTAGCTGGTGGAGTCTTCTTTTTCAGTGTGATGTAATTCCCAGATAGTGGGCCACTTGTTCTTGTGAGAATTTTAATGCCCAGGTTACAGTTGGTTGATTCTAAATGGCAACTGTTGTGTCCTATGCTGTTTGTTTATTCTGGGTGTAGTGATTGAGCTGAAAAGTGCAGGCAAGAGGACTCTTTGGGGTTTCTCATTTGTGTCCTGATGACATGCATATGAAATCTCTCTGTGAGCAAGTATAAATATTTTTCCAACTGCTCACTTAGTGCCTCCACATGGGATTGGAAAAATCAAGCTGTTTTATGCTGCTTTATTGACAATAATACTAATAACATAAACCAAATTTGGCTGACTCAGCTACTGATTAGCAAAAATAGCCTGTCTTCTATAAAATGTTATATATAATGATTAAGAAAACAACTAGAAGAGTCTTCTTCAAGTTTTTTTTTCTTTTTCTTTTTGAGATGGAGTCTTGTTCTGTTGCCCAGGCTGGACTGCAATGGTGTGGTTTCAGCTCACCGCAACCTCTGCCTCCCAGGTTCAAGCAGTTCTCCTGCCTCAGGCTCCTGAGTAGCTGGGATTACAGGTGTGCGCCACCAAACTCAGCTAATTTTTGTATTTTTAGTAGAGATGGGGTTTCACTATGTTGGCCAGGCTGGTCTTGAACTCCTGACCTTGTGATTTGCCTGTCTCATCCTCCCAAAGTGCTGGGATTACAGGTGTGATCCACCACACCCAGCCTTCAGATTTGGCCTTTTTAAAGTATTTTTGTGCCCCTCTCACCAGAATTGAATTTTCCATTGTTATACATGGTTCCTATAAAGCTGTAGATGGCTTTGTAGATTCAGTTTTTTAAAAGACAGTCCATGTCCCCAGACAAAATAGGTATTTAACAAATGCTTGAACTGTGCTTTTTAAAAATCCGTACGTTGTTCTCAAGGACTGCGGTTTTTTATGTGAAGCGTAATACTTCTTAGAAGTTTTAAAAATTGGTAACTAGACTGAGCTCCTTGGTTTGAGGGGAAGTTTTTGTGGAATGCAGACAGTTCTATTTACTATATACTAATAATCTGAGAGAAGGAAAGGCTCTTAACATAGGTGACCTGTTAACAAATACCAGCTATGTTCACAAACTAATCCTTAGGCAAGCAGAGCACACACAAAATTTGCCATTCACTTTTCTCTTAACAGTGTTAGCCGAAATGGCTATTTACACAAATTTTTAGTGTGTATATTTAGTGTATATTTATTCAACTATTGGGATTTCTGTATGATTTATATTTCTGACTTGTATAGTGTTTAATATTAAACTAAATTAATGAAGATTTTTTTTCTTCATGAGATTGTCCAGTTATGGTAATGGTGCAGTTATATAGGCTGTTTACATAGACCTTGCAAGTGGGAACATTAATAGATAAAAATGTTTTGAAAAGGTGTTTTGCAATGTATCCTGAAAGACTGTTCGACCTAACTGGCCAATTTCTGGGGGTCTCACCCATGGAAATACTTTAATATACAGCTAAAGTTTTATATGTAAAGATGTTTATTGCAGCATTATCTAAAAATAGTGAAACCTTGGAAACCTTAAATGTCTAATATTGGAGGAATAAATAAAAGTATGTATATAAATATTGCTCCAAAAGTCAAATTACATTTGTGAAATGATTGCTGGCAGCCTTTGTTCGGGTAAATGATCCAAATGCAGAACTGTGGATGATGATTTCCATGACACCTGCAGGACTGACCCTGCTTGTGGGATTTAATCCTCTTGTCACAGGTAATGTTATTGGAAATAACTCAGCTTCCTGAGTAGCTGGGGTAACAGGCGGGTACCACCACTCCCAGTCAGTTTTTTTGTAATTTTTGTAGAGATAGGGCATGGTCCCGCCATTTTGCCCAGGCTGGAAGCATGTGCTTTTTTAAAGCATAGAAATAGGTAGAAGAAATAAAATTATATTTATTTATGTAAATTTATATATGGTAACAGCAAAGCTCCATGCTAAATGCTGTACACAAACCACCTCATCTCATTAGGTATTCTTGTTATTCCCATTTGAGGAGAATATTCCAGGTGAGGAGATTGAGGTTTGCAGACGTGTACTCACCCAAGATCATTCGACTTAATGAGAGATGGTAGAAGGGGTAACATGGATTCAGCCACACTCTTGGTACCTTTTTGTTTTTACTTCAAAATGAAATAAGTATTTTTTTCTCTGCTTTACATATTTTCTATAGTAGACATCATTTTACTATAGAAAAATTGTTATTGTAACATGCGGAGGCAGTAGAATGTAGTGGTTCAAGGGGTAGGCTTTGGAGTCACTTGGCCTCGTCTCCTTGTAATCTTGGACAAGTGACAGTGATCTCTGCCTGAGTGTACTCATCTGTGAGGGGGTTGGAATGAGGACTGAGGTTATCCTTGAAGATAATACGGCAGAAAGACTGGCAGGCAGTAAGGACGGAGTGAGTGTTAGTTGCTATTATCATTATCATGATCTGAAAAGAAAAGAACTTGAAAATAAGGCAGCGAGGTTGGGGGGACCTATCATTTGAAGTAGTGGGCTGGATTAGGTTTTAAATGGTTATCTGGTTCTCCTGGAGAGACATTAATGTGATGAGAGAAGTCACTTTGGAAAGCTTCCTTATAAGCATTCAGTCATTAGCAAAGCATTTAGTGAAGGAAATAGCAATTTGCTAAATAATTCAACCTCCTGAAGTGTGTTACATAGCTGGCTTAATGTTTTCATAGGACAGCAAGAATACCTAAGTCCCCAAACAAATGTGTGGCATAGGTCCTAGCTTAAGGATGAACTTCTTACATTTAACACTATGAACTTAATGTACAAGTCATTCTTATTTTTCCCTATAAGAGAACATGTCAATACAGTGTATTTTCACTAATTTGTACTCCACTAATTTAAAATCTGACATGCTTCCTATTCTAACATGCTATGAAACATACACATGAGACTGTATAATCAATTTATTAATAAAATTAGTGAAGTGGTGAAATTCTAGGTGAATAGAACTTTCCATATTCTCTTCTTCCAGTCTGCTTGCCACCCCTCTGCATGCCCACAGCCTCCATGCTTCCTCACTCACCACATGGCACCCCACTCCAGGATGCAGCACGAGAAGCCAGGAGCTTGGACTCCCTCCTCTCCCTCACCTTGGCCACTGTGGACATCTCTCCTGTGTGACTCCTGCATTCCCTCTCCTGCTGTGCCTTTGGAGGGCCCCCATCTCTCATCTGGGCTCTTAGAGTCGTTTTTAAACCAACTTAATGCTGATTTCACCTTCTTTTCAGCTTCTTGCCCCCACTCTCCCTTCTTTACCAACCCTCCCAACCCCCCAGTTTAAAAACAAACTCTGAAGCTTTTACCTCCTTCTCCAACATCATTTTTCACTTTTCACCTCTGCCTTCTGTCCGATCCCCCCTAGCAAGCCTTAAACATTACTCTTTGCAGAGCTTCACCTGACCCACTGGTCCCCATGCAGAATTGACTGCTTTCTATTCATGCCCTAACCCCACCCATCCTTTTCTCCTGTACATACTTTGTCATAGCACGTTGATCACTTTATTAGTTATTTATTGTTTCGCCTTCCCTTGCTAGAGACCTTTGACCTCTCTGAAGGCAAATTTGTGGTCTTGTGGATTTCTGTGTTTCCAGTGCCTGTGACAATGTGTTAAATGTATGTTTGATGAATGTTTGCTGATGATGATGATAAAAATAGCTGCCACAAATTGAGGTGCCTATACATTGTGCCAAGCACTTCATATAATTTTATGATCTCATTTAATCCTTGCAGCAACTCCATGAGGTATAAGCATTATTGTCCTCATGTTTATGAGTTGGGAAACTGAGGTCTATGTAGGTTTAGCAGCTTGCCCAAGGTAATATTGCAGTGTATGCTATTGCAGTATAGTTTCAGAGCCTAGAGGACTCTAACTCAAATTACACATATTACAGATTACATATTTCTCATAGAAATGGTGAGAATCTGTAGTCCTATCGGTGCCACCTCATTATGAGTTAAATAGTTTAGGGCTGGTCTGGAGATCTCTCCGCCACTGACAGCTAGGGTTTTTAACTTGAGGACTACTGGGATTTGCAGGACCCTGTAAATGTCAGTCAGTTTAATCCAAACTGTCATTTTGAGATAAAAGTTCCCTTTTGCTTTAATCAGATTTTCACAATTAATGTAGAACCCCCAGAAGTTTAAGAACAACTAATGTAACATTTCTCCAGAAAATTATTTTTCAAAGGCCAAATGACCAATTTCATAAAATGAAGATTATTTGTTTTGATAACTTGACTAAATGAATTAAAACGATTCACCTTAAAGACTAGGTTTCTTAAAAGTGAAAATTTTCTTTAGACTCTATAAATAGTTGTTCCTTTATCTCTTAAATGGAAAACTACCTCTCTGTTACAGACTGAAAGTTTGTGTCCCCCTACTCCTAATTCATATTTTGAAACCCCAACCCCCAAAGTGATGCTATTAGAAGAGTGGGGCCTTTGGGAGGTAATTAAGTTTAAATGAGGTCATGAGGGTGGAGTTTCTATGATGGGATTAGTATTTTTATAGGAGGAAGAGGGACCAGTACTCTCTCTACCCGTTCCCATGTCCCCAAGTACCCAGGAACATATAGCCATCTGAAGCCAGGAAGAGGACCCTTATCAGGAGCCTAATTTGCTGGCACCTTGTTTGTGGACTTCCTAGCCTCCAGAACCCTGAGAAATAAATGTTGTTTAATCTAGCAGCATGTGATATTTTCTTAATAGCAGCACAAACTGGCTAAGACCCTCTCCTTTTCTTCTCCAACCCAGTTGCAATTTATTAAATTTTTCATGTATATGAAAAAAATCATTGGAGAAAAACATAATACATTTTAAACATGTCACTGCTTCTGTAGTTACATTAATTTTCTTCGAATAATTGTTTTCATCGAATTCTGTATAGGAATTATGTGGTAGCTTTTCCAAATCTAAATAGGGTATTATGTACTATTTTATAATCCATTCTCTAGCCCCCAACCAGTAAAATGTTCTTGTCTTTCAAGGGTATGTGTGTGTTAAGCTGTTAATTTGTGCTGATTTTTTTTTCTTTTTAATTTTGTTTCTTTTTTTCACTCAAATTATGACACAGGACATCAGTGTCTGTGTTTTGAAATGAACTGAAAATACGAGTCCTGACTGGAGGAGTAGCTAGATTTCTGAGCTGAAGGGAAAGGACCAGGTTCTCTGTCTCTACCACTTGCCGTAGTACCTTAAACCCATTTGGTGCTCAGTAAAGGCATATTGTTAAAGGATTATATATGCCATTTTACAATCTCAGTTCTTTTCCTAAAATTTTCACATTTGTCTTCTCCAGGAATGCATTTGTATAATTTCTACACAGGAATAGGTATTTGTTTCTGCTTCACTATGTCCTTAATTTTCATTTTGGGACCTGTTGGTGTCTCTCCTTTGATGTTCTGGCTGTAGGTGGGCACCTAATTGACTTCATGTTAATTTGATCCCTGGCTTTCCTTCGTTTTGTTATAGCTAAATGCCTCTATGACAGCTTAGAGTTGATTATTGGAACTTGGAGAGAATTGAAATGAAGGAAAAATCATATTAGCCAATTAAAATATTCAGTTACATTAACTTGACTTGCTAAAATCCTTGCAGTTCCACTAAAATGTAATCACCTTAGGACCTAATTCCCAGTACTTCACCTTTAGTGATTGTCAAGGAGGTTTTAAACACAGTGGCACATTTGTTGAAAGTAGCACTAGGTAAAAAGAGGAAAAGCATTGCCAAGAAGATATCTAATCTTGCTGGAGAGTTTCCAAGGAGTGTTACAGAAGAAGTCACCTCAGCCTTTTCTGGGAAACATCCACTGTGCTCTGAAGAGCTGTGGGAGTTGAACTCTTTGCTGATGACAGGCAGCAAAAAGCCCAGAGCAGAGCACAAGTGTGACATCACTCTCCAGTAAACTTCAGTCACATGGTGACTGCACATTGTAAAAATGCTGCTTTATCCCTTTTTTGTTTCTCAATGCATTGACAAGAAAATGATCCAAAAGATGGAAGAAAGCACAGTTATTTGTTTTTATAATATGGTAAACTTTTATTTTTCATTTTCAAAAACATCTGGAATCTGACAATCTAAAACTAAGTTTTCAGCTGGGCATGAGTAACCCAGCACTTTGGGTAATGGATAATCCAGCTCATGCCTGTAACCCCTGCACTTTGGGAAGCTGAGTAAGGAAGATTGCTTGAGCCCAGGAGTTCAAAACTAGCCTAGGCAACATAGCGAGACCCCTTCTCTACAATTTTTTTTTTAATTAGCTGGGAGTGGTGGCACATGCTTGTAGTCCCAAGCTACTCAGGAAGCTGAGGTAGGAGGATTTTTAGAGCTCAGGAGGTCAAGGCTACAGTGAGCCGTCATTGTGCCACTGCACTGTAGCCTGGGCAACAGAGTGACATCGTATCTAAAAAATGAAGTAAAACTAAGTTTTCTATGTTCCATGTATTAGAAAGGAAAATGGCAAGAAAACTAATTGCAGGAACTTATATAAAGCAGTGCAGTCATAATAGATTTATAGACTTTTATTGCAATTATCTATGCCTACTCATCTACAGTACTGTGAGATTTGGCATTTATAATTCTCACTCTGAAGTACCTCAGGATCACAAAATGCCTCTGAATCATCAAAGATTACGTTTTATTCAGGAGGATTTTGTTTGGTGTCTTTCATGATTTTCTTGCTGTTTGACAGCAGGCCTCTTTGTGAGGTATATGATTCTTTAAAGTGAATTAGATCATTGGGTTGATCAAAACAGTATCTCCATCACCTGAGTAGTCTGGGTAAATAAATATTTACTGGGAAGCTTCATCAGACCACTGTGAAAATGAGTAGTTGAAACACCAGCATTTAGGTAAAGCCTTAAACTTTAGTGAATGGAGTCATAGTTCAGACTATTCCTTTCCAACACAAACCTTCTTTTACAGTTGCAGGTGCCAAGAAAGTCACCACCACATGGGATTGTGTTGGGGAAGTTGATTGAATTTTTAAAAATTCAGATAGTCTTGTTGGTCTGTTTTTCTCATGGTTGTGGATTTTTAAAAAATTGAACTTTTTGAGAGAATTGTAGATTCATATGCTTTAGTTGTAGGAAATAATACAGAGATCCCAAGTTCCCTTTACCCAGTTTCCCCCAGTGGCGACATTGTACAGAACTGCAGCACAATATCGCAGGCAGCATACTGACATTAGTGCAGTCTAGATACAGAACAGTTCTGTCTGCACATGTGGCCTTTATAACCACATCCTCTTCCATCCTGCCTTCACACCCTCTGTAACCCCAGACAACTTGTTAATATCTTTTCCATCTTCATAGTTTTGTCATTTCAGAAGTGTTTATAAATGGATGGCTCTTTTCTCTTAATTCTAGCAATTCAGGTTGTTGTGTGTATCAAGTTTTTTCTTTTGCTGAGTAGTGTTCCATGGTGTGGATGTACCATGGCTTGTTTTACCAGTTCACCTGTTGGAGAGTATCTCAGTTGTTTCTAGTTTTTAGTTATTATGAATAAACCTGTGAACATTCGTGTGCAGGTTTTTGTGTGAACATAAAGTTTTCGTTTCTCTAAAATAAATGCCCAATAACTTCATTTGAATTATGGCATGATATTTAATTATATTCCTTTACTATAATTTCTGTAACAGGTTACTTCTAGATGGATATTTAAAGGCTAACCACTCTTTGGTATTTGTTACAAATACCGCTGATAACAATCATAAGACAATCTTAGTGCACATCTGCTTTTATTTCCTTAGTATAGAGTGCTAGAAATGGGCTTGAGTGTATAACATTTTATACCTTTTTTTGACGTTCCTATCCTTTTCTTAAAGTTTATTTTTAATTTTTTAAGTATATCTAATTCCAGAGCATTGTCATTACCTTAGAAAGAAACATCATAAACAGTATCAGTGACTTCCCATTCCTTTGTTTCCCCAGCCTCTGGCAACCACAGATCTGCCTATTCTGGACATTTCATGTAAATTGAATCATCTGTGGCCTTTCATGTCTGGCATCTTCCACTTTGCATAATGTTTTCCAGATTCATTCATGATATAGCAAATGTCAGTACTTTATTCCTTTTAATGACTGAATAGCATTCCATTTTATGGATGTACCACATTTTTATTCATTCATCAGTTGATCGACTTTTGGGTTGTTTTTACTTTTTGATTATTATAAATAATGTTACTGTGAATATCTTGTACAGGTTTTGGAGTGAATATATGTTTTCATTTCTTTGTGTGTATACCTAGGGGTGGAATTGCTGGGTCATATGGTAATTCTGTGTTTCACTTTTTGAAGACTTGCCAAACTATTTTCCACAGCAGATATACCATTTGACAGTCAGTGCCAGCAGCAAATGCCTGAGTTTTTCAGTTTCTCCATATCCTTGCCAGTATTTGTTAGTGTCAGTTTTTACGATTATAGCCACCCCAGTGGTTATTACATGGGTCTTTTTTAAAAACAGCTGTTTTAGCAACACTGCCTCGCTTACCTACCAGGTATGACAGCCCTAGGAGCACTGTTTATGTTGATGTTTCCAGTGGTGTCAGTTGGCTGTCTCTGAGCTTCTGTGGAAGAGAAAATTGTGTAACTGCCTACCTCTCCTGCCAGAGCACGGGACTTGGTGTGAAGTTCTGTGAAGAGCCCACCCGGTCACCTGTCATCTCATTTAGCCACACTCTAGAGTCTGCTGAGGTGCAGAGGGAGTTACCAGTGTCCTTTGTGGACTCAATTGCTATTTTGGAACAGAAATTTGCAGAATCCTTTAAGCTGAAAATTTTCCATGCTAGTATGTATCATATGAATAGCAATTGTTTTACCTTTTCACAGAAAAAAAAAACCAACAGTCTTTTCTGTGTGTAATGTGAGATAAAGCCTGGGGACGTTTGTGTTTTTTTTTTTAATAGGTGACAGTTCGGAATTCATTGCCGATCATAAGCTGCCAAATAATAGCTTTAAGATGTACTTTTAAAAATTAACTGTGTGATTGGCTGGGTGCAGAGGCTCACGCTTGTAGTCCTAACACTTTGGAAGGCCGAGGCAGGCAGATTGCTTGAGGCCAGGAGTTTGAGACCAGACCAGCATGGGCAACAGAGCAAGATCCTGTCTCCAAATGAAAAAAAAAAAATCAACTTGTGATCACTGTAAAGGCACAAGTTTTGGACCAACTACAAATTTAAGTAACTTGCCTTTGTGAGCTACTTAACAGTAAGTAATGTGATTAACTCTTCCGGGTGTGCCCAAAATTTTTTTGATTTTAGCACTGAAAGCCTTACATCCCAGGAAAACCTCCCAAAAAAAACAGGACAGCTGGCTACCCTAAGCCATATAAACCTAGAGTTAACTAACTAGCTCTGTTTGTTGTTTTAGCAAGGTACTAAAAATCTCTGAACTTTAGTTTCCTCGTCTTGAAAATAGGGATAATTCCTTACTGAGTCTTTGAAAAGCTGAGTACACCCTTAGGCTCTTAGTAAATGCTAGATCCCTTGTCTCAGGCTAGTAACAAAAGTGTTGTATTGTTTTCATAACCAAATTTTATGCTTTAGATAAAAAGCCTTTTCACTTCTCTTCCCAGTTTCAGTTAAATCAAGGGGGAACATTTGTATTTTATTAGGCCATGCTTATAATTGGTGCCTTGATTATGTGTAGTAACCAAAAAGAAGGAAAGTTGACTTGTAAGAACCTCTTCTTCTAACTTCACTGACCTTGTTAATTTCTAAGCCGTTAATCTATTATTAACAAATTAGCCCTGCATTTGCCAACTTAAAAGGCAAAAACATTTACTATTTCACACGTTTTCTGAGGGTCAGGAGTCCCAGCAAGGCCTAGCTGGGTAGTTTTGGCTCAGGGTCTTTCATGAGGCTGCAGTCATCTGAAGCTGACCAGACCAGAGGATCTGCTTCTGAGCTCATTCAGGTGGCTGTTGGCAGAAGGCCTGTTTCTTGCCATATTTTCCTCTCCCTAGGACTCTTCACAACATAGAGATGGCTTCCCCTAGAGCTAATGGTTCTAGAAACAGAGACAGAAACATGCCAACTGACAAAGATGGAAGCCACAATATCTGTTATCACCTAATCCCAGAAGTGACATACCATCCCTTTTTGCTGTATTCTGTCAGTCACACACACAACCCTGTTTCATCGGGGAAGGGCACTACATAAGGGTGTATCAGATGTACCAGGATCTTTGGGGCATCTGAGACTCTGCTTCCCATAGATACCGTGTTTACTTGAAGAAAGCTTGAGGTCATATAATCTAGGTAATGAAACTAATATAGTAGGAAGCAGCTCAGTTTAGGATTGATTAAAATAGAGCTAGAGCCCACATTTCTTAACCGGTCTTCGGGTTCTTCCTATCACCCATCTTGCCTCCTTCTAAGAAATGTGTGAAATTGCCCTTGGCCAAGCATGTGCCATGATTTGGCAGCAGCTGCAGCCTCTCAGCCACGTTCCACACTGCCCGAGATCAATATGATGAAACAGGGAGTTAACTAAATTCCTTCTGTGTTCCAAGAACAGCTGCTAGGGATTACAGGGAGTGAGACAGATATGTCCCTTGTCCTCACTGAGCTTTATAGAGTTGGCCACTGTTGACTCCTGGTAGTAGTGGTGTTAGGGATCTCCTCTACTGACAGTAATTTTTCTACAACAGCATCCCCCAAAAAAGAGCTTACCATCCACTTCCCCCAGCTGGTAGAATTAGAGGAAACGGGAATTTGCAACAGAATTTGTTGAAATAAAAAATAACTTGTCCTCGAGACCATCATCCTAGTCTAGGCTCTATCTCTGTAATACAGTATATGGATACTGTCTGGGTGATAAAAATTAAAGCGTGGCAGGGGATTTTATTAAGAGTCCAAAAGCTCAATTTATATATATAGCAGTGGTTCCCAAAGCAGACTGTTTCCCAGAATTACCTAAGGAACTTTTCAAAAAGATGTTTCTCAGCATCTATTGAATTAGAATTTCTAGGAGTGGATCCCAGAAACCTGTTTTTAAAGCTGTTAGGTGATTTTAAGATGCAGCCACATTTGAGGGCCCATTGATAGGAAACTCTAGAAAGTCATTAATTCATTGATCCACTCATTATTCATTCATTCACTCATAGTTTCAATGAGCATTCAGCAGTTGATCGGGCACAGATCCAGGCACCCTAGAGATAAAATAGGAACACCAGAGGTTCTGCCCTTGAAGAACTTAGAGCCTAATGGGATGTGGACAGATGAACAGATAATTACAGTATAACATAATCACAGCACTTAAAAAATAAGCCTGTAATTTTATCACTGATTTAGATACAGTAGAAGTGATGATGAGAGTATGAAAATGAGGTCAGGGAGGATTGCCACTCCTTTACTTTCCATGTGGGTCTTAATTACAGAGATTTTTAAGGACTGTATTACCAAACATCTTGGGTGAACAAAATTTTTTTTAACTTGATAATCTTATTTTAAAACTACATTAGTTCTGTATCTTTTTCTCATAAAACTATATGAATTCAGGCAATACTAACACATGTTGTCACCATCTTTTACGTAAATATATGAAGATGTCCTCTTGAGAGACTGCATGGGGTATTTTAAGAGTGGTAGGCAATAGTGTTCGAGACCTAGTTCAAATTCTGGCTCGACCCAAGCTCTGTGACCTTTGGCAACTTAGCCCCCTTTTCACTTATGGTAAATGAATAAATTTATTGGCCATCTACTGTATGCTAGTTGCCAGGAGTACAAAAAAAGGCTTATCAGATGCAGATTCATTTCTGCTCTGTACTAAGGTTGGGATAGACACTGGTCTACTCTTCTGCTTACCGGGAAGTCAATGACCGGCATTTTCTTGACATTCCAGAGGAATTTAGGGTCTTTTACAAATCCCCAGACTCATAAGAATCATTATGGCATAAAAGTCCATGCCAAATAGAGAATAACAGAGCTGTGAGGTATAATAACAGAGGTGTGAGGTATAGATGTGAGCACATTTCACTGCCCATGGACCTTGCAGGGAACTCCAGTTTATGCCTTAGCAAAACTCTTCCATAAACAATGAATATGAAATTGATCATTGTCAAAGGTCTGATGATGATAATGTAATGATGATAATAATAGAAATATTTTTATAGCACTTGCTGTGCCACGCACTAGGCTAAGCATTTCACATATCTTAATTCATTTAATCACATGAGGAAGTTAATGTAATTACCCTCATTTTACAGTCTAATAAACTAAGGCACAAAATGTTAAAGTAACTTGTCCAAGGTTACACAGCTAGTAAATGGTGAAGCAGGGATTTGAACCCAGGCTTTCTGGCTCCAGAGTGTATGTTGCTAACCACTACCACCCAGAAGTGGTTGAGGCACAGATGTCTTTGCCCACAGCTTACTAATTTGTACTGTGGCAAAGGTCTTGTCTATCTCTGTCACTGTCCTGTTCCTCACAAGCAATACTGCTTGACCGTAATAGACACTCATTAAATATTTGTTAACTCAGTGAGTCAACTGCTTTTCAAATGTCTAGTAGCATGAAGAGCAGTCATTCTGAGAATCACTGGACGCACAGAAATAAAACTAGTCACGGGGATGACTGACTCCTGCACTTGATGGATTTTTTACCTTGCTTCACTGCAGCCTTGTGGGCATTAATTAGTAACTGTCAGCAAAATTCTATGTGAAATTAGAGTTCTAAGTCCACCTGCAGCAATCTGGCCTTCACCTACCAGCAAGGAGCATTCTGTGTGTCCTTTTCCAAATAATAGTGCTTCACCCAATTAAAAGTTTATCACCATTTCTTCTTCTATTTTCGAAAGAAAACTAAGTTGGCAGCTTTAAGATGGTAAAACTCGACAAGCATAATTTTCTACTGTTGTGAACCCTTTTCTGAATGCTCATTTGTTGTGTGGATTGTTGTAAGTGGTCTTTGTCTTGACTCTGCGGAGAACTGGGGGAAGAACTTTGAACTTGACTGTACATTCCATTCTTTAGCTGGAATAAGAATTCTCCTAGAATAAAGTTCTAAAATCATGTTACTCTTCCCCTACCAACTGCTGAAAACATTTTCTATATCTGAGTTTTTTAAGATCAAGTGTACTTATGTATTGCCTTTCAACACTAGAATACATCTTTGTCTCCCAGTGGGAAAGAAATTCCCTTGAATGTTTAAGGGGTGTGTGTATGTGTGCTTGTTTTTGTTTTTTATGGGCTCACACCTTGTAAGTGCCTTTACTGATCGTGTAGTAGATGAGAAGAGAGCATCTCTATTAGAGTTCCAGATCACTAGCACTGAGAAAGTTTTCCTTGAGGAAATACCATCTGTGTCTAGGATTTAGTCCGTGTTTTAGGATGCTGCCATTGTGGGCTCAGGTGTGCCATTTTCTTTTGTAATAACAGACGTATCTTCTCATTTATAGTATCACCAATAGATAATTATTATACTCACAGAACAAATCAGAGTACTTGCTCCTCAAGAGTTTGGTCTCTATAGAGTTGCAGAGTTTGTTCCCATAATACCTGAACACAGTTATAGAAAAGTTGAAGTTCCTGTATACTAAATGAGGTGTCAGGACAGCAACAAGAGGGATAGCGGAGTGGAGGTAGGCTTCGTAACACCTAATCTGGGCCTTCGAGAAAAGGTTGGAAATGAAGGCAAGAGAGAACAGGTTGGAAGGACCACAGATAACAGCCACTGCAGTGACTCTCTGCTTCGTTAGAAGAATGTCCTCTAGCAATAGTTAAAAAGTGCTTTTTAATTAACTAGTGGCAGCCAAGGAGCAGGAGGTGGAGGCTTCTCTTTTGACCCTAAACTTACTTTTGTACAATAGTTCGATTGTTGCAACATTTAAAATTTTCCCCTCCAGTTATCCATTATACCAGAATAAAGTTGTTGTACCTTCTTCAACTGTGGATCTAACCTGTGGTCGTGCTTTGTAGAACATATCATTGCTCCAGTTTAGCAGTTACTCATCTAAAACCCCAAATAGGGCTGTGATTTTTTCCTCTATGTATAATATATGGCAGGAAAAAGTGACTTTATCAGAGAATTACAAGAGTTTGTTTTGTCCTTAGGATGGAGATTAGAAAGTATAGGAATTCTCCGCAGGGGGAAAGGAGAACAGCCTAGATTCAGAGTGTTAGGATGACAGTACACAGTCAGATGTACCATTGTTGGTGTGGTAGATATTTTTGAGCCAAGATTTAATCCAGAGTTATCATTTATTTAAATGCCAACACTTTAACAGGGATTCTGTTGTGAAGTTACTCTCATTTCTAAAGCTGGTTAGTATTTGGATGTTTTTCCTTTATGGTCTTCACGATAACATTTTGTATTTTAACATTCCTGAGCGAAGTGTGGTTTCATTTGGGAGCTGATTTTCCCAACCTAGAAAAATCCTTTTAAATTCAAGAATCAGGGTTCTGACTACCAAATTAAAGCACCATTTAATTTTTCATTTGGTGTAATTGGCCGCCAACTTGAAGAATGTTCCTTTGCCTGCCTAACACAAGTTGACTGATAAAAGTAATGGATAGGGGCTGAGCACAGTGGCTCATATCTGTAATCCTGGCACGTTGGGAGCCGAGGCAGGTGGATCACCTGAGGTCAGGAGTTCGAGACCAGCCTGACCAGCGTAGTGAAACCCCGTCTCTACTAAAAATACAAAAATTAGCTAGGCATAGTGGCAGGCACCTGTAATCCCAGCTACTTGGGAGGCTGAGGCAGGAGAATCACTTGGACCTGGGAGGCAGAAGTTGCAGTTAGCTGAGATCATGCCACTGCACTCCAGCCTGGGTGACAAGAGTGAAACTCTGTCTCAAAAAAAAAAGTGATGGGAATGAGAGAAGAGAACATGCAGGGAAATCTCAGACACCTTGCAGCACATGGGTTTGTGAACTCAGCTGACTCATTTTTAGGTAAACAATAACCATTAAAAAAAATAAAGCAGGATATGATGAAGTTAAGCTAGACAATAGATAAATTTCTTCAATAAACATATTTTTAAACCAAAAGGAATGTGACTTGACTGATTTCACAGGAAAGGGAGCTTTCAAAGCAAGCTGACTCCTGCCTTAGAAGCCAGACAAACCGACTTGACCCTAAAAAGACCTTTACTGCATCAGAGTCAGCAAACAGCCTGGTTGTGCGTTTAGGAAGTAAACTTTTCTTTGATACAGTTCTTATAACAGCTCTTTACTGTAATATTTTTTAAAATCTTGGTACCTTTTAAAATAGATTTGCCTTAAGATCCCAGTACTTTTCCTTTACTGGGCAGCTTTCTCACTGTCTCCTGCTCCAGGTAGAAATGGCCAAGACGCTTAATATTTGCACTGTCCGTGAGACTACTTGTGACTGTGCCTTCTCCTCATTAACCTCAGCCACCTCCTTCGGTTGTTTCCACCTACCCCTGTTCCCTCATGTTCTGTTTTCCTTGGGAGCCAAGTGGAAAGGAGGAGGAGGAGGACTGATTTGCTGTAAAGCTTATTGGATTGTCTTTTTTCCAACATGCTTCTAGCACAAGTTTGGTTATTCATTCAAAGTGAGCACTAATGTTGACTTAACCTCCCACACATGATTCACCTGGGCATCTACTGCTCCTGAAGGGGGAGTTCAGCAGTAGACAGACAAATTTTCCACATGAGCAGGACTCTCTTGAGGGCTTTGGTTTTCGCACTTTGTTCTGCTTATGTTAGCATTTCCAGGTTTTTGTATTCCAGTCTGTGGTAGCGCCAGTCTTTCTCTCAAATTCAGGCCCAAGGATCCTAAAATTCTAAAACACTTAGTGTAGTACATGGGGAAGGAACTAGTCAGGAGCACAGAACTGATCCGAGGTGGCGAGGGTGATTCAGATCAAAGTGTGCTGAACTCCCTCACACTGTCATGCTCCTTTGAGCTCTGTCTTTAAATATAGGTAGTTTATAAAGAGAATGATCAGCTCCAATCAGTGTTTTGTAGTGAGATACTTAAAATGAGACACAATTATAATATAGTTACATGGTTACCAAAAACACTCCAGAATTTTATAATGAGAAGTGGCTTTTTTGGAAAATGTGCGTTGAAAAGGAATTCTTTAAAATTGGTTCTAATTTACCTGCCCGCAATCCATTTTTACTGTCATTATTTTCAGTGTGTGGCTCATGAACTAGTGAATAGCTTTGGGAGACTGTTTCGTTGGGATTTTTTTTCACTGGGCCCTATTATTACTCCCTGTTGTGACCTGTAATTCTCGGAAGCCCCCTAGGTTGAATGTGGGTCAGAGACTTCTGGTTAAGAGGGTGGGAATCAATGCTTTAGGTTGGTGTCAGCGTGGTCTGGTTCCTGGGACAGGCTGACCACTCCCAGCCCTGTCCATTTTCCTGTCAGTATGTGGGGAACCAGCCAGATCAAAGAATAGCTTATTCTTTTGCTGTATGTAGGACCAAAGCTCCTTTTCCATGGGGCCTAGTGCCTGGGCTTGGTCCCTGCTAGTACAATTGTACAGAGCAGCTGTGTTCCCACGTGGCCCAGCTCACCCAGGCTGCCTGTAGTGTGATTTGGGTTATTGAGAAGTTATGTCATTGGCCCACGTAGCTCAGAAGATGGGAAACCGCACCAGTCAGGCCGACTGCAGACCTGGCAGTGTGATAGGGCATCTTGTGCAAAGTGGGTCATGCCGTTCCCATAAATCTGGATTACTAGGCAAAGTGTCAAGAGTTTTGCATAGCCCTGTGCCTCCCATTCCTTTAGTACAAAAGAGTATAGCCTAGCCCACAGACCACTCAGCAAGTGCCCAATTTGCTTAACAAGGCAGGCCAGCTCAGCCTGGTGATGAAGAATTCATTTGCTGAGACCTTTGTACTGTTCATGTGGCATAGCAGATGAGGCTCAGCAAGGAAGATGAGACTGAAAAGGGCATGTTGCTGGCAGTAGGACTGCAGGCAGGAGGGTTAGGGGATGGTGGCAGTGTGTGCAGATAGGATTGGCACCTTCTTCTGTTCCCAGCCCGTTGGCCACATGCTCTTTGCAAGATGTATCTCGTGATTGACCTCTACCTCTATTGCTGAGCAAGGCCTGGGCACCAGGTAGGGCGGGGAGGACAGAAGGCCTCCCATATTGCAGCTCACTCCTGTCCTGGCCTCTGATCCTTGTGCATGCCAGGCTAGCCCTGGCCCCAGGGCCATTGTGCTCATTTGTACCTCTAAATGGAACACCCTTTTCCTTGGTAGGCATGTGGCTTGCTGTCACCATTCAGGCTCTGCTCTGTTGCCACCTTCTCCAGCAGCCTTCTCTGTTTTCAGAAATAAATTCCCACTCCATGATTGCACCCCTTTATTCTGCTTTATTTTTTCTTGCTAACAGTTATTTTGCATATCATATTGTATGTGTATTTCTTTCTGCAATTAATATATGTTTATGGTCTTTCTCACCAGCCTGCAATCCCAGGGCTTTCAGGCCTCCGTGCCTGGCATGTAGTAGGCATTTGGTAAGTGTGTGATATGAATGAAAAGGGAGTACATGATTTTGAGGGACACTGGTTATGTGGCTGCCTTGACAAACATGACATTGGATTGAGTAAATGATGAAGCTTTTGGTGAAGATGTCTATTAGTAACCTGTGCAGAAATCAACAGCCTTGTCTGAGATTACAGTGTATGTACAGTTGTGGGTGTGGTAAGGGAGAGTTTGGGGGAAATATTTCACGTGTCAGAGTCAGGCCCAGAATCAGGCTTGGGATTCACAGATCAGGACTCTCCTGATTAGGACCTGTTGTCGAGGGGCTACCTTTACCCTGCCCCTTCTCCCTTTGCATTGTAGTCATTTCAGAAACAATAAGCAGGAGCAATAATTTGAAAACTATTATGATTTCCCCCAAATATCTGTTCTTTTAGAGAATGCTTTGCTGGCTATTTCTGTATATTCCTAAGTTTGATTGTGCAAAGTTCTGCAAATCTGAGAAAAATTCTCAAGCTGAGAAGAAATGCAGCCTAAGAACAGATGTACCATTTTTGACAAAAGTCCTTTCTTTCGTGTGCTTTTGTAGAGAACACATTTCATTTTATAAAGACGAAAGAGTGCTCCTGTGCCTGCCAGCTTCCGCAGGGCCTCTGTTCAAGATGGTTTAGACTCAGATTATTTGGGACAGATGGCTTGTAACGGGATTCTTCAATATCTCCAAGTACTAAATTCCACAGTCTCTTTTGGTAGCCTGCTGCTGGTTCAGTACTCCTGGACTGAAATCTTACCTTATGTTTAATCAAGCTGCTTTTCTGTTTCCATGATGTTAGCCTAGATACTCAAATTGGACTATGTCCTAGGCATTTGTCCTTATGGTAATAGGTCATTTATTGCAATTCCTGGGCCTCATATTTTTCCGGGGCCACTATATCCCTCTCCACTCCCGTCCCACCAATCTGTATTGTCACTTTGAAACATTTCTTCACTGTCGTTTCCAGCTTCTCTATTTTCTTCTTACATAGAAAGTGACCCTGGCCACAGCCCTCTGAAAGATCTCTTAATTAAAAAGTAGAATGATTGATTCCCTTATTTTTGTTAGACATATTCCTCCGGTTTGATCTCGGAATAATGTTGTTTGAATTTTATTGTTTCAGCATGGTTTTAAACATATATTCAGCTTGTATTCGTATACATCATTTATTTGCAAATTGGATTTTGTTTTTGCTTTACTGTACCTGGCTTCTTTTCTCCATTATGAATGTCTCATTTTTTTTCTAGGTCACCAGGTATGCTCCTTTATCTTTATCCCTATTTTGACAATCCTTTATATTAATACACAGTAGGTGCTAGATATTTGTGTCTTTAATTAGTACATTCATTTTAGTTTTTGTCTTTCATGTTTAGGTAATGTCTCTTTCTGATAAGTTTCTTTCCTCTCTTGATACATTATTGACTTCCCCCACCCCGCCACCTTCTGTTGCTGTCCCGCTAAGGGTGTATTAGGGCTTAGAAGTGGACGTTGTGGGTTGTCAGAATGATTGGGGCTCACTGATGGCATTTAGTGGACAGGGACCAAGGACAATTAATGATCCACAATATACAGGACATTGATTGTTTCCTCTGGAATGCAGCAGTGCCCCTGCTGAGAAGCAAACACAGCCATGAGTGGTTGAGAGTATTCATCATGGAGCCAGTCTTGTGGCAGACATACAATTTCAGAAACTTCTATTGAGGGCTTCCTACATGCCAGACACTGCTCTACGGGCCTTATTTATATTAAATTACTTAATATTCTTAAACTTAAAGGCAGTTAGTTTGGCCTTTTCCCCATTTTTCAGAAAGATTAAATAACTTGTCCATGGTCACACTGCTAATAACTGAAAAAAAAATGGGAAGTTTCAAACCCTAGTTTCTTATAAAGAGCCTAGCGTTGAACCTGCTTAAAGTCCTTTCATGCTTAATACCTGATTATTGTGCATTTAATGTGACCCATTAGTAAGTTAATATTAATATTGCTAATATTAACTTACTTAATATAGCTAATAGGATCTAGGTTGTTTTTGTTTTTGTTTTTGTTTTGAGACAGTCTTGGTGTGTTGCCAGGCACCAGGCTGGAGTGTAGTGGTGTGATCTCAGCTCTCTGCAACCTCCACCTCCCAGGTTCAAGCAGTTCTCCTGCCTCAGCCTCTCAAGTAGCTGGGACTACAGGCACACGCCACCACACCCAGCTAATTTTTGTATTTTTTAGTAGAGAGGAGATTTAACCATGTTAGCCAGGATGGTTTTGATCTCTTGACCTTGCGATCTGCCCACCTCAGCCTCCCAAAGTGCTGGGATTACAGGTGTGAGCCACCGCGCCCGGCCAGGATCTAGGTTTTAAAATGCCTTGGAGGAAGGTGTCTTTCCCCAGCAAGCAGCTTGTCCATCTGTTATTCAGTCTATTAGTCATAGTCTTTATGACCTTGTTCCTCCTTATTTCCTTTTGGCTGTTTAGGATGCAGCCAGTGGGGAGCAGGGAACCCTGCTATCTCCGTATACATGACCCACCATACATCACAGATGAAGTTAAATTGTATTGGTGTAATTTTGATGTCACAAAATCATGATGGTTGTCTTCCAAAACTTGGATTTTCTAGATGATTTTCAATAGATGTTGAAAAAATAGACACAGCCAAATTATCTTTTAGCCAGTGCACTTCCTGAACCCCCCTCGGGCAGAACTTATAATAGCCCTTAATAGATAAGACATTTTTTATTTCACTGTGTTTTAAAAAGGAATTCTCTTTACGAAATGTAAAGCTGTAAAGCTAAACCTGTTCCCTTCAGCACCAGGATTTTCTAGAATTTCTTGTCTCTCCGTAAGTGGTTCGATCTAGGAGAGGAAAATGGCTTAGGACCAAAATGGCCTTTCTTAGAAATACAGTGCATTAGTACCCTCTCACTGTCAGGGAGTGCATTCTAAGACCCCCAGAATGGACCCCAGAATCTGCAGATAGCATCAAACACTATATTATATATACTGTGTTTTTTTCCTATGCATACATACCTATAATGAAGTTTAATTTATAAATTAGGCAAAGTAAGAGATTAACAACAATAACTAGTAATAACATAGAACGATTAAGTAAAATAAAATAAAAGTTATTTGAATATGAGCACTGTGATCCTGAGGCAGTCAGCCTATAACCCAGAAGGCTACTAAGTGACTCAAGGGTGAAGAAGTGTCTACAGTGAGGATACAGTGACAAAAGGATGATTCATATCTCAGGAAGGATGGAGTGGGACCGCAGGAGATTTCATCATGCTACTCAGAACGGTGTGCGATCTACAACTTATGAATTGTTTATTTCTGGAATTTCCCACCTAGTACTTTCAGACTGGTTGATTGCAGGTAATTAAAACCTCAGAAAGCAAAACTGTGGATAAGAGGGGACTACTGTATGTTAAAATTTTGTTGGACTGCAGAAATGACCTTGTGCTAAGGTTGTATAACTATTGAGGGACAAAGGTGGCTAACCTGGTTGTTGGCAGATGTGTAGGGGAGGGTGCCTTCGTTTCCAGGCATGAGTTGGTGTCAGCATCCTCCCCAATCCCCCTTGGGCAGGAAAGCTGTCAGGACAGACCCTGTTACCTACTTTGAAAGTGTCGTTTATGGCTCCTCCTATCTCTACCTCCCATCTGATCTGTATTGACTTAATTGTAACTACTACATACAACCATTAGATAATTTAGTGGATAAAGTAGTTTATCTTAAAATTAGCCAGAAAATACATATGCTTCAGTGTGGCAAGCCAAGGAAGAGAAGTATTGCCAAATGATTAACAGCTTAGTTAATAAAATCAGTTTTCCCTTTGCCCTTGGAAGTTATAATATTGATGACTGTTCCTGTAAGAAGAATGGCCAGGAAAGTTGGAAATGTATGTCTCCTAACTTTAATATAGAAAATCTAGTCAATAGGCATATGAAAAGTTGCTTAGCTACCCTCTAAATGTAGACCTTAAATGGGGAGAAGGTAGGGAGCTATAGAATCTTAGAAGATGGAGGTAAATTTTTAACTGGTATCTCCAAGATGTTTTATTAAGTGAAAATAAGTAATATATACATACTTCTATATATAATGGTATTTTTCGTAGTTTTTTTTTTACTGTGATTCCCACAGTAAGAATATATTTTATATCACAGCAGAGTACATCATTATAATAAAACTAAAGTTTTATGAAACTGTATTCAATCTCACTAGGAGCAAAGCATTCTGATTCTCTATTATGATCAGTTATTATTTTTAATACTAAGTTGGCATGATCATTTACTAATGGGTTGCAGCCCACAACTGAGAAGACATCCATTTAGCATGACCTGTTGGTGCTCAAAAGAGGAGGAATCTCTGGAAGTATACTGCAGAAATGTTACCATTAGGTTCCTTGTGACGCGTGGCTTGGGGATTGCAGTTGAGGGAACTAATGAGATTTTTGCCCCCTTTTTTCCATTTTTAATATTTGAATTTTTTTTTACTGTAGACATGATGTACTGTAAAATAATAATTAATAAAAGAAAGAAGCGGAGAAAACTGTCTTTTCACTGTGGTATCCCAGTCCCTCATATGGCTCTTCCTTGTTTTACCTCAAGTCCTCAGTTGCTGCCCAGACAAGATCTTTTCCTGTCTGCCACCTCTTATTCCAGTTAGTTCCATTTTCTCCCCACTGAGATTTCAGCTTCACAGAAAGAGTTTTTATGGAACTGAGAAAAGAAGTTCTGAAAACTGGCACTTCATTTATAAAGTGAACTCACAGAATTGTCTTTCCTTTCGATGTTCAAGTTGGAGCTAGCACAGAAGTTACTTTAGTGAATTTTAAAAAAATTCTTTTAACCTAGGGAACTTAATCTTGTCTGTAGCATATTCTTTGAAAAGAATTTATTCTTTTATGAAAAAAATACTGTATAAAAACATTTTGAGTAGAGATTAATCAGTATCTTTTTTTTCTTAATAGGTTTTAAAATGGAACATTTTGATGCATCACTTAGTACCTATTTCAAGGCATTGCTAGGCCCTCGAGGTAAGGTGGTTTTTGGTTTTGCTTACCTTCTGTGGCATTACTCCCTGCCTATAATCACTTGTAAATATTGCATGAGGAGATTCTAGAAAATGTTAGCATTTTCTATGTTAAATCCACAACTTTATCCTGGATAACAAAGGGGTTTGGAGAAGTCTCTGACAGAGACACCTGCTATGGGTGGTCCTTGTTGACTTTAACTGGAGTTCAAAAATATGCTGTAAAGCTTATAGCCTGAGAGTACTGTAGATTTCACCATTATCAGTGGCATGTTTTTCTCAATTCTTGGCAGTCTCTAAAAGAAACTAGTTTGCAAAATACAGTGTTGCAATAGGAGTTTAAAACTCTTCCCCTTTTACAATTTTAAGGGCTTTTTAAGGTCTTCTTATTTTATATCAAGGCAACTCACTGGTAAATATGCACCTGGACCTTACTTGATGTATCTTTTAGAAAGTAAATCAGCTCCATATTGCCTTCTTTTGATCTCATCTGTAAATGTCTTTTAAAGTGTTTTCTATAAAGAAATAACTTTGTAAGCTAACCAAAAGATTCGCAGAAAAACTAGAAATGACTTTTAAACAGACAAAAAGAGTCTCAGTTTCTCATGATTTTTAAAATACAAAAGAAATAACAAAAGGACTTAGTCTATTAGCATAGCAAAGATGAAATAATAGGTTTCATGTCACCTGCCATAATAGTGAAGGCGTGGAGAAAGTCAAAATGGATGCAACCTCTCTGAAAGGCTGTTTGCCTTCTGATGGAATTAAATGCACATGCCCTTTTACCTAGCCATTCTACTCCTAAACTTTATCCTTGATCAGTTAAGCAACGATACAGATCAGGATGTTCATTACAAGCATTATTTGTCAAGGAATCATCTGGATGCCTGTCACTAGGGGACAAGTTAAGGAAATTAATGTATGGCCAGTTGAAAAGAACAAAAAAGAATAAATTAGATCCATCTGTATATGCTTAGATTGGGATAGTGCCTTACTTTAGCTGTAAGGGACAAAAAAATTCAACTCTAAGTGGCTAAAACAATAATGAAAATTACTAGCTTTCATTACCAGGCAGGGCAATTCCATAGTTATTTCATGGGCTATATGATACAACCGAGGATCCTTGTTCTTGTCATCTGCTATTTTGCCACTCCCAGGTATCAGCAGCTGTGTCCTTGGAATGGGTCCCTAACCTCATACAGTTGTAGGATGGCTGTAGTAGCTCCAAGCAGCACATCCAGAGGAAGAAAAAAATGTTTCATGTCTGTGATTTTAAACATAAGAAAACATAAGCCATTTCCCAGAGCCCTTTGCCAGCTGTCATCCCTCAAAACTCACTGGCCACAGTTGCTTCACATGCTCCTGCATGAACCAGTCGCCAGAGAGGGGGTTAGGACTGCCACAGATTGGCTAAGGATTCTCCACCTGGGGCTGTAATTCAGGTCAGCTGCCCCAGAAGCACTCTGCAGTATGGGAGGATGAATACCTGCCAATTTGGAAAGATGAAGATCTGTGGCAAAATGAATAAAGCAAAGTGTAAATCAGAGCTTTAAGTTAAAAAAAAAGAGGGAGATTTGTGTGTATTTATTGTTTGTGATATATGTGTTCATACAAAACATGTAAGTCTAATGTTAATTGCTAAGTGGGAACTGGTTTTCTTAAAATTGACAGCCAAGGCCCAAAGCTGAGAACAAAAGGTGTTAAGTATCCCCTTAAAGTCAGTCTCTGGGGCCAGCCACTTCACTGATGACTTCTAAGAACAACCAGTTCTGCAGGACTGACAGTAACATGTGACCCTAGCATAACTAGTGGGGAGATTGTAGAGGGCAAGTTCCTCTGAAGCCAAAGAGAGAGCAAACCATGAGAGAAATGCTGGGAAAGTTTAGTGTGTACAGTGCAAGAAACGAAGACTGACAGTTCCTCACATGGACATATGCTTTACTGAGCCCTGTTCTGTGAAATCAAGGAGAAAACTACTGGAGAGAGTAGCAAGATGATCCAGCCTGGGAGAGGTCAAAGTCCTCCCAACTGCTGCTTCTCCATAAATGCAGGAGGTGAATGCTGCATGTACCTCAAGCTCTGGAGTTGTGAGCCTTGGCGGGTAGTTAAGATTGAGGAGCCACAGGTTTTGGGGGATCATCGTAGCAGGGTGTAAAGGGAAGCATGCTTCAGAGGTGGCTCCCTGGGGTCAGCCAGAGGATGAAGTTGGATTTTTCAGGGGACAGATAACACCTAGGGTGTCTGGCTGCCAAGGAGTTTCCTGCCATCCAAGAAGAGGTTGTCAGTTTGCTGCTGGCAGCTACTTGACCTATTTTCCTCTCCCTCCTCCTCCCTGCCTAAGAAAAGGAATGGGGTCAGGGGAGGCCCTTTCTATACCAATAGCTCCCTTGGATCCACCTAGTTCTTCTCTCTCAAGCCGCTACTCCGTAGTTCCTTAAATATTGCACTTTACGTAGGCACTTATGTGATCATTGCTGCTTCACCTTCATATTTTCTTTTGTTTTTGTTTATTTTTATTTTTGAGATGGAGTCTCGCTCTGTTGCCCAGGCTGGAGTGCAGTGGCACAATCTCAGCTCACTGCAGCCTCCACCTCCCAAGTTCAAGCGATTCTCCCACCTTGGCCTCCTAAGTTGCTGGGATTACAGATGTGCGCCACCATGCCCAGCTAATTTTTGTATTTTTAGGAGAGACAGGGTTTCACCATGTTGGCCAGACTGGTCTCGAACTCCTGACCTCAGGTGATCCGCCCACCTCGGCCTTCCAAAGTGCGAGCCACTGCATCCGGCTTTTGTTTTGTTTATAAATCATTGTCCCCTCTGCTGTTGACCATTGCACTCATAGCAGATGCTGCCTTTCTAATCAGTGCAGTGTCACTAACCTGGCTAAGCGGCACATTTTGTGAGTCTGCACATGCTGGCCACACTTGCTGACACTCACCTGAGATGGAGGACTTCAGAGTTCAATGAATGCCATTTCTTGGGTTTCGTCACCCTATATGTAATCCAGTAAACCTGATTAATAAATCCAGTTAATGGGAAATGTGGCCTTCTCTTTCTTTTCTTCTTAAATTATTTTGAAAGAATATTTTTATTATGATTTTACTTAGCAAAAATCATGAATAGTATGTTGTTATTCAGGGCTGTAATAAGGAGCTTCATGTTGTTTGATATGTTTTGAAAATTCATGCCTCCTCTCCTGATTGCTTTATTGGAATCAGGAACGTTAACACCAGGTGACTTTTATATCATCGAGGTTAGAGAAATATTTTTAATGTTTGAAAAGTTGTGATTATTTTTATATATCATTAATTTTTTTTTTCAGATACCAGAGTAAAAGGATGGTTTCTACTGGACAATTATATACCTACATTTATCTGCTCTGTCATATATTTACTAATTGTATGGCTGGGACCAAAATACATGAGAAATAGACAGCCATTCTCTTGCCGGGGGATTTTAGTGGTGTATAACCTTGGACTCACGCTGCTGTCTCTGTATATGTTCTGTGAGGTAAGCCAAAGGTTAATATAGTCTTCCTCTCACTTAAATGCACTCATATTGCTGTCCTGAATTGTATTCCTAAATGAGGAAAGGTGGCCACTTGGGGTGTAAAGACAACTAGGTGAGCAAGTATCTCAATGCATTTTGAGTGTGTTTTAAAATTGACTTTTCAGAATGTCAGAGTTGTTTATACAAGTATGCCTTCTAGAATAGCTAAAATAGAAGCCTTTGTTATTGATTCTTTTGTTATGTTTCATATGCTATTCAAAATTAAAATATTTTTAGAAATACTTTCATGCAAGCAAAATACAGAGTGGAAAATGAACAAAATGTGAAAAACACATGTGAGAGCATTTTATTATTCAGCATTAATAAGTGCTTGCTTCTTGTTTGAAGGTAGAGGAGGAAGGAAGTGGGTGGTACTTGTGTTTGGTATGTTTTGTGGCATATCACCCTCTGTTTGATCTGGTAACTTGTCAGATCTCACAGTTGTTTTTTAAAAGCTAAGAAGAGTGACTGGTGAGATCTGCATTTTAGATTTTGAATTGTCTGTGTGAGTTCAGGTCCAATTATTTCTTTTATATCACTGGAATGTTGAAAATCACATTTGATGGTCTCAAAGGCAAATATTATAGCTTAAAAATGGAAGAAAAATCAGAATAAACCCTTCTCCCTATTTTGAAGGAATAACACTATAGCTTTTAAAGCTAAAAGGGGGAGGAAAGCTGCTGTCCGGTGGTAAGCAGTTTGTGTACATTTTTCTGAGAAAGCCTACTCACTTTTCATGCTTAAAACACAAACCTATTTCCAAGTCTTCTGGAGAATTAAGCTGTGGATAAAACAAATGTTCAAGCACTTCTGTATAGGTTTTCAGTGTTTTATTTTGGTTTTAGTTCTTCAAGGAGTAGTAAAGAAGAAGGCGGAGGTGGGAGGGAAAGGGTAGATACAAACATGAATTTTAAAATTAGTGTTCAGAGGAAAAAATGAATTCTCCATCAGCCTCAGGCCGTGATGGTGTCTCCCTGGCTGCATGTGGTGGAGTGCAGGAATGTGGGCGTGTGCAAGTGTGTTTGATTATCAGAGGTGTTGCAGCTGTGGGATATCTGTGTCTTGTTCTCCCATGTATGTTTCATAAGCCAAGATACATTCTGACTATAATGGTAGATGCTACTAGCATTGCTTTTATACTTGACACTCCAAGAAATGCTTACAACTCCCTTTTTTTTGCTTTTTTCCTGTCCTATTCTAGAATGAAAGCAGTTTAATTAGCCTCCAAGATGGAGATTACAGGACTGGAGGCAGGGGAAGTGCACAGGAGTGACTCCTGGCCCCAGCACTGTGCACATCTCTGTGTTCAAGGGACAAACCACAGTAAGCTGTCAGGTTTTTCAGAGTGAACGGTTTACTTTTCCATAATTGATAGATAATAGAGCCATTTCTTTAAGAGAACTCTTATGTAAGAGTTTATTATTACACATAGCAACATTATAGAGAAAAATATTTCATATGATTAATTCTTAGAGAACTTAAGCATTTGCCTTACATATTTCTTAAGCCCTGGATATATAGCTATAATTCCATCATTTAACCTCTCTTAAGCAGATGATTTCCTGGTAAAGAGGAGAAGGAAAATGCTGTATAAATTACAGCTGTGTATATCTGAGTGGATTTTGGGGTTTCTGAACACATTGTAATAGAAAGTATAGATATTCCTCTGATAGCTTGGTGAGAACAGAAGACTTTGAGCAGTGACTAAGCACTGAATACAGAAATTTAAGAAATATACAGAATAGGGAAACTACATTTTTAACTCACAGTTTAGAGTCCATAAGAGGGAATAGTCAAGGAGGCAATGTTTCCTTAAATCAAGTTTACAAAAAGCTATCCAGATCAGATATGCCCAAGTTGAAAATAAACCCTAGTGCTCCAAGTTGGTGGTATTTACATTTGATTTTTCTCCTATACCAGTAAATCCATTATCATGTGTCCTTTTTCAGGCTTTGAATTTCATTTTAGCTATACCTTTTTCTTTTTCTGTTTTGTTTGTTTGTTTGTTTTTCCATTGTGTTTTTTGAGAGAGTTTTGCTCTTGTTGCCCAGGCTGGAGTGCAGTGCCGCAATCTCAGCTCACTGCAACCTCTGCCTCCTAGCTTCAAGCGATTCTCTTGCCTCAGCCTCCCAAGTAGCTGGAACAGGCACACGCCACCACTCCTGGCTAATATTTTGTGTTTTTAGTAGAGACGGGGTTTCACCAAGTTGGCCAGGCTGGTCTCAAACTCCTGACCTCTGGTGATCCACCCGCCTCGGCCTCCCAAAGTGCGGGGGTTACAGGGGTGAGCCACCGTGCCCAACCATTTTTCTTTTTTTACTCAGCATTTCTACTCCATTGAATACTTAAGACACAGAAGGGCAGTCGTGGAGTTTTACAGTGGAACTCATTTTAGAGAAATGTCCCAGGAGTTAGAGCCATTCTCCTGTGGGCACACATCTGTAACGGTCATTATTTCAGTTTTTATTTACCTTCCTGCTTATCTGCATATTTGGGGCCTTGAAGAATTTTTAAAATAAGTAGTCTTAGGTGTTTTTGTTATTTAATTCTGTGGCATAAATTCACAGCTGCTTTAGTGAGTTCTAGATTAATACAAATAAAATTAACTGTCACTTAAAGGAGACAGGAAGAAGTGGGGTTGTTTGTTTGTTTGAGACAGGGTCTCACTCTGTTGCCCAGGCTGGAGTGCAGTGATGCTCACTGCCTCCTCGCCTCTGGGGCTTAAGTGATCCCCCCCCCTCAGCCTCCCAAGTGACTACAGGAACATGCCGCCACGCCTAGCTAATTTTTTGTATTTTTCATAGGGGCAAAGTTTCCTCGTGTTGCCCAAGCTGGTCTTGAACTCCTAGGCTCAAGTGATCCACCCACCTCTGGCTCCCAAACTGCTGGGATTACAGACGTGAATCACCACATTTGGCCAGTAGGAAGAAGTCTTGAAAGAAGGGAGATGATCAGAAGGAAATGAAAGGGAGTCATTAAAACTTTAAATTTACTAGAAGGAAAATAACTAAATCCACATTTTAAAACTTTGAAACTCAGTTTAAAATGTAGAAGGAATATGGATTTGTTCATAGTTTGTATACTTGGTAGAAACAAAAGGAGAGAAGAGGTATTACTTCTAATTATCTCATTAACGTTAGTGTTTATTTCCAGGAAAAAGGTCATAGATCCCTGATTTGGAACATGTTTGAATTAATGGTATGTTTTAATTTGAAGGTATGGGATTTATAGCATTCCTTTTCGCTTTTGCTTATTAGAGTTTGTCTAACATCACCATCCATGGTGAAGGCTCAGAAATGAAATTTCAAGTTATATAAGAGAAACAACTTAGTTTGCATTAGTTACTTAGCTTTGTAAAACTGTGCCTTTATAGCAAATATAAAAATCTTGTGTGCCTTTTAACCCCCTGAGATTCAGGGCATACGTCTTCTGAAGAGAAGCCTGATTTTTCAGACTGTCCATCTGTCTTTTCTCTTGTCTCCCGTCCCACAATTGAGAACCTCTGCCTATATGATGTCAAACGGTGGCTTTCCCTCACTCTGCCTTATCTACTGGACTAGGTTTCCCCTGACCCGCCCAGTGAGCTATCAAAGCCACTTTTAACTCCTTTGTTAGAGTGTTACAGGTGGTTTCCCTCTTAGGCAGCTGCTCTGTCCTCATGTGAAGCCATTTAATGTGCCTACTCTTCTCCTGCTGTGCCTCTGACCTCTTAGACACTAAGCAGAGAGGATCTGATTGCATTTGTTACAGTCCAAAAGGGAACAACCTTGTCGATCTCAAGCACTGATCCTTGGACTCAGCAGCAGCTGCTAGGAACCAGGGTCAGTGTTGTGCAGTGCTCATGGCTTTGAATCCCCCAGGAGCACTGTTCAAAGGATGGCTGGCTCCTTTCCTCAGAAGGAGGCACTCTTGCCTTGCTTAGTCGGTCCATTATGCTCAGCTCTACTCAAACCCCAGCAACACCCGGCTCTTTCATTCTTCTGGGCTCTACCCCTTAAAACTCCCTCTTCTGCCTGGCAGTCTCCCTCTCACTTTGGAGGACTGTGCTAAAGGATCCAGTTCCTCTGTGAAGCCATGAGTGTACTGAGGGAGAGGACTCAACTCTAGAGAGAGATTTTTTTCCCCTAGCCTTTTTGGCCATCCCATTGTTCCCAAAGGCTAGGATGCATTCCTTTCAAAGTACTTTCATGACATGCCCCTTAGCATCACATCCTTGCCCCACTGACACTCACTGGCTTAGGCTAGAATGAAAAGGTGTTTTCCCCATTTGTTTTATCCCATTGTCACTATAGCTGATTACTCCATCAAATGTATCCTGAGTATTAGGATACAAAAAAAAAAAAAAAAGTAAACATAAGAATGACATTTTCAAATTATTTAGCAGTCAAAGATAAATCATGGGTTACAGACAAGATTATTTTTTGAGTATCTATGTATGTTTCCTCCCTTGCAGTTAGAACTGTTATGTTGTGAATAATGTGAGAGAATGAGTTTTAAAATATTCAGCACACTTAAAATGTAATTTTGAAAAAAAAATTGATAGTTGGATGGATGCATCTGGCTTGGCCCAAATCCAAACTTATTCTTTCTTCTTTAAAATTTTTATTTTAAATTGTAATTTTGGAACTATTTGAAAATAATTAAAATAAAATTATATAGATAATATCTGTGCACCTGATAAATGCTTGATTTTTGTTTGTTTAAATAGGACGACATTACAAAAATACATCTAAAGTACAGTCCCTTTCCAGACCTCTTCTGAAGTTTGTACAGTTTTCCTCTGGATATATTTTTACTGCATATATCTGTATACATGACAATACATAGTATATTCTAAGATAGTTTTTAAAAATTATACATGAATGGTATATAGTTAAACTCAAGTAGATTTTTTTCAGTCATTTTTGCTGAATTTATCTTGAGTCATAGAAATCTAATTTATTAATTTAATTCATTTTAACTGCTTTGTAGTATTTGTGTTGGAATTTATTACACCATTTTATAAGTGTTTCTTTGGATGGATATGTAGGTTAAGATTGTTTTTCGTCATTGTTGTTTTTTGAGTCCAGCTCTGTCACCCCGGCTGGATTACAGTGGCACAGTCATATCTCACCCACTGTAGCCTAGAACTCTTGGGCTCAAGTCATTTTCCCACCTCAGCCTCCTGAATAGCTGGGACTACAGGCATATGCCACCATGCCTGGCTAATTTTTTTTTATTTTTGGTAGAAACACTGTCTCACTGTGTTGCCTGGGCTGGTCTCAAACTCCTGGACTCAAGTGATTCTCCCACTTTGGCCTCCCAAAGTGCTGGGATTATAGGCCTGAGCCGCTGTGCCCAGCTGTATAGGTTTATGCAGGTTGTGTAATTAATAGTGTGTGTAAAATCTTCTTAGACGTACCTCCTTATGCAAATATGGTAAGGTTTTTGACCAGATAAATGCATAGGGGGAATGCAGTCATTCAGTCTAATCCAGAGCAAGCCGCTAACTCACTTCAATTCTGTGAAGCCTGGGAGAGGTGGTGAAGCTGCAGAAGGAAGCTGGAAAGTAGCAGAGAGTGGCTCATAGGTTTAAGGGAAGAAGTCGTCTCCATAACACAAAAGGGCAAGGTATAGCAGCAAGTGCTGCTGCAGAAGCTGCAGTCAGACATCTGGAAGATTTAACTAGGGACATCGATGAACATGGCTACACTAAACTTGTAGCACATACCACTGTGTCTAGCAGTATTTTTATTTTTAATTTATCTTTTTTTTTTTCTTATAAACAGGGTCTCACTCTGTCACCCAGGCTGGAGTGCAGTGGTGTGATCATAGCTCACTGTAACCTTGAACTCCTGGGCACAAGTCATCCTCCCATCTCAGCCTCCCAAGTAGCTAGGACTACAAGTTCAAGCCATGCCTGGCTAATTTTTAAATTTTTTGTAGAGATGAGGTCTTGCTATGTTGCCCAGGCTGGTCTCAAACTCCTGGCCTCAAGCAATTCTCTCGCCTTGGCCTCCCAAAGTGCTGGGATTACAGGTATGTACCACTGTGCCTGGCCAGCATTTTAAAATTAAGATATGTGTATTTATTTTTTAGACATAATGCAGTTGTACACTTAATAGACTATAATGTAAACATAACTTTTATATGCACTGGGAAAGCAAAAAAATAATAGTGTGACTTACTTTATGGCAGCAATACTCATTTTATTGCAGTGATCTGCAACTAAACTGAGGTATAAAATATTAACATGCTAAATGAAAATGAAATGAAATTTCCCCATTAAAAGACAAGAGACTGTCAGATTCAGTCATTCTAATCTTCCAGATAACTTGCTGCAGCTGCTGTAGCAGCACTTGCTGCTGTAGCTTGCCCTTTTGTGTTAAGGAGATGACTTCTTCCCTTAAACCTTATGAGCCATCCTTTGCTAGTTTCCTTCTCACTTTGGAGGACTATGCAGAGGGAGCCAATTCCTCTGTGAAGCTGTGAGTGTTCCTTTTCCTTCTGCAGTTCATCACCTCTCCCAGGCTTCACAGAATTGAAGTGAGTTAGCGGCTTGCTCTGGATTAGATTTTGGCTTAAGGAAATGTTATAGTTGGTTTATTTTCTCCCTAGACCACTCAAACTTTCAGCAATAAGTCTATTAATGCTTTCTCATCATTTTTGTGTATACTGGAGCAGCACTTTAACATCCTTCAATAACTTTTCCTTTGCATTCACAACGTGGCTAACCTGGTACAAAAAGGCCCAGCTTTCATCCTATCTCAACTTTCCACCTGCCTTCCTCACTAAGCGTAATCATTTCTGGCTTTTGATATAAAGTGAGAGACATTCTACTTTCCCTTTCACTTCAACAGTTAGGGGCCATTGTAGGATTATTAACCCAATTTCAACATTGTTGTATCTCAGGGAAAAAGGAGGCCAGAGAAGAAGGAGGTAGTTGAGGGGGAACAGCGAGTCTATGGAGCAGCTAAAACACACACAGTATTTACCGAGCTTGCTGTCTTATATAGGTGTGGTTCATGGCACTTCAAAACAATTACAATAGTAACATCAAAGTTTAATAATCACCGATCACCATAACAGATAGAATAATAGTGAAAAATTTTGAAATATTTTGAAAAATATTTTATAATTGTGAGAATTAAAAACATGTGACACAGTAACACAAAGTGAACACGTGCTGTTGGAAAAGTGGTACCAATAGAGTGATTTTTTTTTTTCCCAGCCTTTTTGGCCACCCCATTGTTCCCAAGGACTAGGATGCATTCCTTTCAAAGTACTTTAATGATACGCCCTTAGCGTCCCACCCCTGTCCCACCGACACCCACTGGCTTAGGCTAGAATGAAAAGATTCGTTCTTTTATGGTTCAGTTTTTTTAAGTAGTTCTTTTTTTTTTTTTTTTAACTGCCTGTGAGGTGTGTGTGTATGTGTACACAAGCATGTACATGCATGCATGAAAAGATTTCACTTTTTTTTTTTTTTTTTTTTTTTTGAGATGGAGTTTTGCTCTGTTGCCCAGGCTGGAGTGCAGTGGCGCAATCTGGGCTCACTGCAACCTTCACTCCCAAATTCAGGCGATTCTCATGCCTCAGCCTCCCGAGTAGCTGGGACTACAGGCACCTGCCACCACGCCTGGCTAATTTTTTGTATTTTTAGTAGAGATGGGGTTTCACCATGGTAGCCAGGCTGGTCTCGATCTCCTGACCTCATGATTCACCCGACTCGGTCTCCCAAAGTGCTGGGATTGCAGGCATGAACCATGCACCCAGCCTCCTAAGTAGTTTTTTCTGTGAAGGGCAGTCTTTTAGTCTGAGTGTCATGTTATTTGACTTTACATTTGAATAATATTTATCAAGGCAGAGAATTCTAGATTAATAGTTATTTTCCTCAGCACTTTGAAGATTTATTCCAGGGAAGTCTGTGGTCCCACTTTTGTTCATTTGTAGGTAATCTTTTTTCTTTTTAGGTACTTTGAAAATTTCCAGTCACTCCTACTTCCTTCATTTGTTTCTAATCTACTGTTTCATCCAACTATTTTGTTTTTAGTTTAAATGGCTTTGTATCTTTTACTTCTGAAAGTTCACTGCTTGCTCTTTTTTATTCCATGACATGAAAGTATTGTCCTCTCCCCCATGTTACAGATTAGGTGACAGTGATCTCCAAATTTAACCATTTGCTGTGTTGCCTTTTTAAGTATTCTATTAAAAGTCTGCTTACAGATAGATCTGTGAGGTCATGCCTCTGGGATAATTATTGCCTGTGTTAAATCTCTTTACCTCCTAAAACAGAAGTAAAGGTTTCCCCAGTGTTTCTGTGTAAGCATCCCAAACTAGTATTGTTGGAGTCATCTCAGTAAACATGCCTTCTCCACATAAAGAAAAATTTTGGTAGGAGTTGAATTTAAGCTGCCTTCCTCTTTTCTAAAGAAGAGTTTGTTGGGGGGACCTCACGTTATAGGTAATGTTGAGGTTTCTGCTGTATTTTATACCACATTTCTATCTGTGTTTATAGTGGCAAAGTTGGTTCTGCTTTTGTTCAGTTTGCTGCATTGCTAGAACCAGAAGTCATTTTCTTGCCTTTGAATTTCTTTTGAACATTTGTGATGATTTTTTATTGGAAAGATGAAAGAAGTTGAGCATTTGGTGCCTGGATGCTTGTTGGTACTTTCTAACCTCTGTAATTGTGGGCTGTGAAAGCATCTCCCCGGGCTCTGGCTTTGAAGGCCATCTGATGGAACCACAGAGCAGTTGCTTTGGAAACATAATATTCTCAACTGTCTCGTTGTTTTTCTTTCCCTTCAGGCTTTCCTAAAATAGATATGTTATTGTGGGAAAATAGGATTTGGAAAAAACACTTAAGCAACCTGGCAATTGATGATTGAATTTTATTTGAAAAATTACTTTGTTTACCAAAATATTTTGAAAAAGCTATTTGCTTTTCTTTTTCCCATGTAGCAGAGGTATAGAGTAGTTAAAACATCTGGTGAAATTAGTACTTACAGGAAACGTCTGATCATTGCCTAAAATACTTTTCACTCTTAGTTTCCTTACAACTGAAATTTGTTGCTGAGAAAGTAACTTTTCTCAGGACCTGAAAGTAAGCAGTTAGTTGTCTTTATTGTATCTGACACTACCCTGAGAGAATGCCTCACAGTAGGGAGAATGGAGAGAAGGCTGAAACCCAGACATCCTTCATTACTCACCCACACCCAGGGGAGGGGAAGGGAATGCTTTCTACAGAGAGGAACCCTTCGGGCTGGTCCAGAGCCAGGCTTCACTCCTCTAAACTGGCCTTGCAACCCTTGGAGAGATTGGCTCTGCAGCTGGTGTAGCTAAGAGCACATCTACAGATCCTCAACTAAAGGGATTAACTCTGCAAAGCAGGAGTCAGTGGGTAGGCTGGAGACCTTCCTTTAAATGATGCAAAGTGTACTTTGGCTGTGACATCGAGCACCACCTTAGCCCTAGTTGGAAGCAGAAATACTTAACATAGCAAAGACAGATAGTGCCTACTGTATGCAACGTATTGGGCTAACTCATCTAATGCTTATTGCACTCTTATCATCCCCTTTCTACAGAAGGAAAGTTCTGGGAGGCCTGAACAGGGAGAAGAACTGCCAGCATAAGAGGGCAGGGCTTGAGTGTTCAGGGAAAATGCCAGACATCGCTGTTTCAGGTTGGGCTGAGGACAGGCTGTTTCTTTGTGCTTTGTTCTAAAGACTTCTAAAGGGTACAGAACCTGTCCTTTTGACTTAGCCAAGAGTATTACATTCAGCTGAAACCCAAGGGGGTTCCTGATCACAAAGAGAAGAAGAAAAAAAACCTTTGGAGATCATGAGTGTGAAATTATCTTAATGGGCGTCCTTACGCCCTGGACATGAAAGATTTGAAATTTAAAAACCACATGCTTCGACCTGGCACTCCCTAATGGCACTGCCAAGATTGGCCAACTAGACCCTAGAGGAAGTAGATACTTTCAGTTTTGAGTAGCTCATGGTTAATTTTAAACAAAACATCTGCGGAAGAAAAAAGATGCAGCTAAAGGTCTGCTTATCCACAGAATTCTTCATGGACAGAGTATCCCTACCGTGCTCTTAATAAGGATTCAGAAACAGATGAAGAAGGGCAAAGATGCTTGGAACTGCTGTTTGAGGTGCATTTGGACTGAGTCAGGATTCCTTTGTGCTAATTCCAGTGCTACCAAGAAGCTGTGTGACCTGGGCCGCACTTCTCAGTCTCTGTTTTTTCATTAAAAATATAAGCTTGTATCAGATCTAAAACATACACACTTGAGGACTCACACAGAAACAATCAAAGCTATGAAAAGGGTCAACCCTACGTATTCTTGGAGATACTGCCTAGAAAAGCACCTTAGGTCCTGTGATACCGTTAAACTTGAGTATAGATGGTCTATTTTTCATTACCTTTTCTGCTTAGAGGGTAGTACGCATACAGCTCATCAAGCTCTTATCACTCAGAGCCGCCAGCCTTCTTTGGAAAGGGGTTATCCTGTTGCTCTGACATCTTGGGATGCTGATGTTAATGGCTGATAAGGGCCACCCGAGGTGATGTTTCTCTCCTTTTAAGTGTTTCAAGTGACCTTGTTTCCTGAGATGTTTCAGCAGCATTCCAGAAAATGCCATGGAAATGGTTATCATGCTAAAAGTTACAAATCGTTTGTGGTTAAATGAATGTGTTATTAGATGGGAAAAGTCAACTCACCATTAAAAATACTTCACTCCTGGCTGGGTGCAGGGGCTCACACCTGAAATCCCAGCACTTTGGGTGGCCAAGGCAAGCAGATCCCTTGAGCTCAGGAGTTTAAGACCAGCCTGCACAATGTGCTGAAACCCTATCTCTACAAAAAAATATAAAAATTAGCTGGGGGTGACAGCGTACACTTGTAGTCCCAGCTACTTAGGTGGGAGGATGGCTTGAGCCCAGGAGGTAGAGGTTGCAGTGAGCTGAGATTGTGCCACTGCATACCAGCCTGAGCAACACAGCCAGACCCCATCTCAAAGGAAAAAGATTTACTCCATGAATTATGTCATCCAGAACCAGGTGTGGTACTCACCTAAATTTTTTGCTTTCATTGAAAAGGTGCATTAGGGTTATTAACTTTATATCATAAGGAGAAAAGAAAGCTTGTAGCTAGGTTTTAATTATAGCTCTTCACATGCTCTTGGCCTAATTAAGATTTGCTTTACTCCAAGCGTGGAGGATGCACATAAAGCTTTGCAGTGGTACCGTTTGTATCTCAGTTCCTTGAAAAAGCCATGGAAATAATGCTCCTGGGTGTTTCTTGGAGTTGGCAATGGTATGGAAAATTGCATAGGTGTTTGTGATGGCCTGCTTTTTCATTTCACTGTCCAAGGTAGACAGACACCTGTCCTTATTTTCAGTACTTCACTTTCTCCAGCCTACAGAGCCCTGTCACGCTGTAGTGTCTACTTACATGCAACTTGAAGAATTTCTGGGAAATTGACCAAAACAGCTGTTTGGAAAGAAGTCAGGCCTGAGCCCCTAAGGGAAAGGTGGCTAATGTGACTTTGACTAGAGGATTGTCTCCTGTGATGTGCTCCTAGTGTGGCTAGAGGAGGGGTCAGTCCTTTGCTTTGAGCACCTCTGGAGTTCACTACCCATGGACACATTGCTATCCTCTGCGGGGGAATGGAGGGAACAGAGCTCTCTACTGCTAACCCATTTTATGGGTTTGATGAGAGTCTTAGGTGTCTAAGCTTCAACTCAGGTCCTTGGTCTTGATTTGTTAAATTATTCTGTCCTCTCTGAAGCCAGGGAGATTTGAGAATTTCCACGTCCCCACTCTGAAATTGATGATGAAAAGTTTTCATCTTGTGAACAAGGTTCAGATGAATATCATCACAAAGTCAAGCCTCATTTAAAATACTTTCTGGTACTTTAATTTTTCCATTTGCAAAGCAGAAATGAAATAAAAGCTGTCTTTTGTTTCTGCACATGAAACATTAGGCCTAGATTTAGGGGAAAGAAACGGCAGTCTTGAATTCTTTGTCATTAGTTTAGCAAATATTTGTTTGACATCTCTGTTGTATTAATCCCTGTGCTGGAATATGTTGATACGGATGCAGGAGCCACAGTCACCACCTTTCGAAATCTTGCAGAAGAGCACAAGACAGGCCCATTAACAAAGGGAGCATGTGAGCAAACAGCTACAGGTCCTGGAGAGGTGAGGGTAGAAGGAGAATAGACCTCAGGCTCTATTGCTCAAGGGAGTAGTCATGAAGAAAATAGAATTTTAACTGAACTTTGAAGAATAGATAGGATTTTGAGTGCTGGATATGGGGTACATGGGTGCAGAGAGCATTCTAGTTGAAAAGAGTTAAATAATGGTCACTACCAACACTTAAGTTTAATCCTGTATACCACATTGGGTGAGACAGGCATTGTGTACTTCATGGGGGGAGCCTATGTTTATCCTATTTGAGGACTGAGGAAACTAAAGTTTAAAATATTGGAATATCTTACCCAAGGTCACCTAGCAAAACGTGAGAAAGCTAGAGTTTAATGGGGAAATACTCAAACCCATGCTCTTTCCCCTTGGCCACTGTGTAGTGGTTAAGGAAGGGCATGTTTGGAGAATAGGAAGAGGTCCAGTTTGCCTGTAGGTAGGGGAGGAGTGGAAGATAAACTTGGGAGAACATTATGGAAGACTAAATACCTGGACACTGCACCTGGGATTCAGGGTTTTATTCCAAAGGCAATGATGAATCACTGGAGGATTTTAAATATGGAAATACGGAATTCAGTAGTTTGAGGGGCACAGCGGCCTCAGTAGAAGTGTTAAGTGGCAGTAGCAATGGAGGGAGTGTTGCATTGAAACATGACGGAGCTCCTGCAGGGAACCTCAACAGGTGGCAGAGGAATGGTGGGCTTAGGTCAAGTGGAGTGGCACCGAGTGAGCAGCTTCTTGTGTGTATTCCTGGTTTATGCTTCAGGAGTAAAAAAAGCTCACCACCCAACGCCCGGGTTTGAGTTCCTTAGCCTCCAAAGACAGCAGGTGTTTTATACATGGATTCCCTTTCCCCATTTATGGGGTGGGGAGGCAAATGGAATTTTAGATTAACTACTTTAAAGAGTCAAGGCAATCCCACCTGGATCCCTTCTTAAAAAGAAAGGAAGCATGTGCCCAAGAGTCCCTTCTGCTGAGTTAACAAGACCCCTTCAGTTTGTACTCATCCTTGAGATTGAGGCACCTGCAGAATTACAAAAGAGGATTTGTCCTCTTCTTCTCCAGAGAGCTCCCTTGATTTTCCCCACCCCTGCCAAGGTAGACATTCATGAATGCAGTCATCCACACCTCCACACGTGTGCACACACCAGCCATCCTATTTTAAAACTGACAAAAGCAAAACCAACTCAGGATGTCTCAGAACACCATAAACCAAAATAGTCGCTGGAAAAAACAGTGATGATAGGTTCCAGATTTAAGATTCATAAAATGATAAAATTTCCAAAAATATCTCTGATGAAGACAGTCATGTGTTAGTAGGTTTTTAATTTTGCCAAGAAAAGCTGCTGTTTTAAAAAAGAGTATCTTTTACATTGCACGAATTTATCTTCATGAAAACCGTACTGCATTGTCCTTGTTTTTCTCATTCACAGTCGTCCTGTGAACATTTCATCAAGAAGCACCAGTTCCCTTTCTATACCCTCATGCCACAGGAGGTAGTTCCTCGGTTTCCTCCTGGGGTGGAAAGGAGGGCAGTGAAGAGTGCACTGTGCTAAGCTGACCCTTTCCTCCCGACCCCAGGTCTCAAGAGCACATGCCAGCTTCCTCCCCGGCCTCCACCCCACTTTGGATTCAGGCTTTGTGTCTTGCTTCTTAGAACTTCTCATCGGTCAGCATGGATCCTGCTTGACTGACCATATCTTTAGAGAATGATATAAGACCAAAAAGTTAATATATCTTCTAACAAATTACCATGTGGGTACTGATCTCTTTTTAAAATGTTAATATGAAGTTACAGAAGATTGGAACAGACCCTTTAGAGATAATTTAGTTCAACCTCATCCTTTTACAGTAAACACGAGAGCCCACGGGAATTAGCTGACTGGTCCCAGGTGCTGGGCCTGGCACTCAAGCCTTCCTCCTGATCCATGGCTCTTCATCATGAATTGACACTTCCCCCATGCTCAATCCTTGTGCTCTTCTTTGGCCATGAAAAACCTGTTAACTCTCAGTGCTTTTTTTTATATGTAGAAGGTGACAAAGCAGAAGGAAAATGGCAAGAAGAAAGATAACCAAAGAAAAATCAGATAGAAGGCAGGATACCCAGTGTGAGTGCAGCGGCTGCACCCATTTTTGGCGTTTATTTCTGGGTCATACTGGGTGGAAATATCACATGGTGTCTTCAGATCCTCATAATCGCCTCTTGTTCCCCAGGAAGAATCTCTGTTGCTTGCCAAGCTAAACTCTTGTGTTCAAGGACAGGGAACTCAAGAATTGGGGTGCAGGCTCTGCATCACAGCCCTACAGTTATCTCTGGCCCATTGAGGGAGGTGGGCCAGTGGTAACTGCCAGGCTGTAATGTAGAGCCTGCACCCCAATTCTGGGATCCTCTGTGATAGCACAGTGCCTGCTGTGCTGCAAATGATTCTGAGGCATGGGCACATGTGAGGTAGAGCAGGTCGCCTGTAATTGGATTGGTCTGAGCACATGTACTAGGACCAAGGAGGTGAAAGGCTGAGGGTTCTTGCAGAGAGGCAGCATGGTAAAGGAGGGTCTCTGAGGGTAGCAGCCTGGGAGTACCTTTCCAAGCCCACCCCTTAGGAAATTGAGGCTAAATGTCATTAAAGCATTCCATTTGTTTATACTTCCCTACATTTGTTTTCTCTCAGAGCAGCCTTGGCTCAGCACAGCCCAAGGTAAATTTTCACAGATTCTGCAACTAATAAAGTTCAATCAGGACTTTACATGGCTCTGATGCTGTTGGTGACTGGCTTTTTCTTCTTTTTTAGTTAGTAACAGGAGTATGGGAAGGCAAATACAACTTCTTCTGTCAGGGCACACGCACCGCAGGAGAATCAGATATGAAGGTACTGTCTCATTTTCAGAAACTTTATTATTATAAGTGTTGGGTTTTTTAAATAAAGAAATTGTATAAAATACAAAATGGCTCATAACCTCACTGCCCAGGCAATCCCTGTTGACTTTTTTAAAAGAATAAAAAAGGCAGTATATACACATGGTATGAATATTTGAACATGAAAGGTATAAAATGAAAACTAAAGCATCCCTCTCTGTAAAAATAACTCCTGTTAACTGTTGGCAGGAAAAATCACATGCCTTTGTCAGTATATTTACACAAACATAATCATAAGAGCAATGTCTTAAATTTTTAAAATCATTCGTCTAAGTACTTTTTTCCCGAGTAGTGGTGTTAAAAATAAAATCTGACTTCCACTCATGAGGTTTCTTTTAAATCACAGGCTGACAGTCGCAGCTCAGCATACGCAGTCATCTCTTTAGAGCACCTGTTTGACATGTTTAATTGAGCAGAGACCTGACACTGAAGGTTCTGATTCCTTTTCTTCTGTGTCTCATATCAGGTCAGCTGCCCCATGCCAGACCTTAAAAGCGTTTTTCAGATGTTTTTTCTCTGCTAATGGCTCTGCAGGCTGCTTCCAGAGGGAATAGACAGACTTGAAGGTTTTAAACCTTGAGCCTCCTGTTTTTGTTAGTCTCAACGTGTGTCAGGGACCCTTTTAAAACATTCCCTGAAGTCATTTCAAACCCCTCCTGCTGTCCCAACCCAGTCATTTTCTTCGATTAAAGGTACTTGTAGAGTGACCAGAGGTCCAGCCACTGAAGGACATTAAGAGCCATTGGGCCACTCGGGCTTCTCCAAGGTGACATCAGATTTTTGGATGTTAGTGAAACATGTCAGTGGCAATATTCCAGAGAAGCCATGAGGATAAGCCTTAAATCTCTGACCCTTTCCTCTTAGATTATCCGTGTCCTCTGGTGGTACTACTTCTCCAAACTCATAGAGTTTATGGACACCTTCTTCTTCATCCTGCGCAAGAACAACCACCAGATCACGGTCCTGCACGTCTACCACCACGCCTCGATGCTGAACATCTGGTGGTTCGTGATGAACTGGGTCCCCTGTGGCCACTGTAAGTATTAGAGACAGGGACTTGGGGAACAGGTGTGAGCAGGGAGGAGAGTTGAAATGAAGGCTTTCAGAAAAGATGCTGTTTCTGTAAATGTCTAGGTCAGGCTTTCAGCTTTGTGTTCAAGTTGCTTTTAATGATGGTTTATGTACCTATGCACACAAAATGGTTTCTTTAGTTAAGTAAACTTTTCTGTGCTGATTGGGCAAGATGAGGGAGATACCACTGGGGACATATTAATAGGTACAGGCTGCACATGGTGGCTCACGCCTGTAATCCCAGCACCTTGGGAGGCTAAGGTGGGTGGATCACGAAGTCAGGAGATCGAGACCAGCCTGGCCAACATGGTGAAACCTCATCTCTACTAAAAATACAAAAGATTAGCCGAGCATGGCATCAGGTGCCTGTAATCCCAGCTACTCAGGAGGCTGTGGCAGGAGAATCACTTGAACCTAGGAGGCAGAGGTTGCAGTGAGCCGAGACCACGCCACTGCACTCCAACCTGGGTGACAGAGTGAGACTCTGTCCCAAAAAAAAAGAAAAATAGGTACAATGTTCTCTGTCTTAAGAGGACAACTGTTCCATGTTCATTCTGATCCTTCTCAACAGCGTGGAAGTGTTTGACGGGCAGACAAGGAAAATAGGATCACACTGTTGCATGAGTACCAGGGAGCAAGGCTCATTTTGAAATACAGCTTTAGCTATCATGCGTTAAGAAGTCTCCACATGTTCTCACAACCCTCATATTCCCTGAAGCATGGTGATCTGGGTGTCTTCTATAACAAGCACCAAAACTTGATATAAATTCTCTAAGGCTGTAGCTGGTTTTTGGAAAGCTTGTAGTCTAAAGTTTCTTACAATTTTCAGAGATTGCCACCTTCAGATTTAGCCTGGGAATTTTAGCAAATGTCTCAATCAAAAATCCTGTCATCCTAACACTGAAGAATTTAACTGAGAACCTATGGGTCTATTTGTGGATATTTTTTCTCTAGGATAGCACTGCTCTTGATTACCTGAGCTCACCAGGATTCACAATGTCATGGAATTCTAGAACTAGGAAAAAAAAACTTCCCAAATACAGATTCTTTGGGTTTGGGAGGAAACTGAGACCACAGAAAGGTGGGTAGAGCGGGGGCTTTCTGCTCCCTCTTCCTCCCACTGTCACAGCTCATGTTGGTGGATTAACTGACCTAACTTTCTAATAGAAACAGCCCCTCCCTGCATTGGAAGAGTGCTTTAAATTTTTAGAGAACTTTTAGGAGGGCAGATTTAATTAGCTCCACTTGGCCCATGAGAAACTGAACCAGGGAGTGGATGTGATGTGTCCAAAGTCACACAGCCAGCTCCTGTCATAGCCAGGAGTAGAAACTTCCCTAACACCAGACTTGAACACTTCCAGCTGCACAGGGAAAAGCACGATAGCTTTGATTGACTGTTGATTGTCGAGGAGGACAGGGTCTGGAAAAAGAATTAGTGGTCCTACTAGATATTGAAAATGATGTGATAAGATGGCTCTTCTATCTCTAAGGAGCTAGACTCTTGACTTTATTTTTAATAAAAATGTATGACCTCAGTACTGCAGTCCTGGGGAATAATTAGAAGGTGCCTTCAAAGACCTCTCTAAACTCCAGCAAATGTATAGAAACAGCCATTTTTGAGCATGTTGCCCATCAGCTGTCTTCCCTCAGCCTTCAGAGAGCATGTCTGAGGCAGTTGTGCACGTAAAGAAAAGCAGCTGCCTCTGGGAGTTGGGGGGATCTGGCCACAAAGCCTGTGGGTGCCAGAGTGGTGCAGGTGGTGTCGTGGCTTCTGTGTCAGATGCCCCACTAGCAGCTACAGCTGACCCCTGGGCTCGGAGCCTCCTGGTGGCTGCCTGCCCAAGTGGAAATTGAATTCTCATTACGCATCCATGCAGTACTTGCTGCTGCAGTGTTTGTCAGCCCTGTTGGAAATCATCTCTTTTTCTGATTCAAAAAGAATCTTGGATTCCCCCCCTTCCCCCCCCCCCGCCCCCCGGCATTCTGTTTAAAACACTGATACATTCTCCTTTCCAAATCCCTCTGTTCCTGCAGCTTATTTTGGTGCCACACTTAATAGCTTCATCCACGTCCTCATGTACTCATACTATGGTTTGTCGTCCGTCCCTTCCATGCGCCCATACCTCTGGTGGAAGAAGTACATCACTCAGGGGCAGCTGGTGAGTCACTTTCCCCCAGGAGTTCCTTCCTGGTAGATATAGACCTCTTCCTGGCTTTATTGTTATGTAATAGTATCTAAGATGTCTCTTCTCCACCCTTTCTCACTTGATATAATTAAATTTCTTAAAGTGGGTAGATTAGAGAATTTTCTTATTTTGAATTGATAGTGAAATTGTGACCATGGGTGTACAGCTAGTTGAATTGTAGAAAAGAGGGCTAGAATCTAATTTGCCAACTTCAAGTTCAGCTCTTCTGAGTTTGTGCACATAATAAGCACATGTGCACGTCTCTGTGCATGTGTATGTGTGTGTGTGTGTGCATGTGTGTGTTGTGTTTTCCAATTATAGTCCAATATCCAAAATGAAAATTAGGTGTTCCTGAGGGGTTTAGAAGGAGCTGTAGAGTAGTATTGAGTCCAGGGTCTCTGTAGCCTATTACTGGGCAGCAAGGATATTTTTCTGGCAGGTATGGGTGACCCCTCAGCCCCCATGCAGTGGAGCACCTGTTGGTGAGGATGGCGTGTTTGCTCCAGTTAACAGCTCCCTCCCCTGGTTTACTGCCAGGGCCAGGCCACTTCACCTGATAATTCTCACCGTCATTTATTAAGCCTTCTCCATTTATCAGTATATTAGAGGTACCTCTTTTTCTCCTGTCATGAATTCTTTTATGAACTAATTAATACCACTACTGCTCATGTTAAACACTCACATTTCCTAAGTGTTTAGCACCTGTTGGGCACTCATATTAAGTAAATAATTTTACATAGATTGTTCCAGTAGCCTGATTTCATATTATTGTCCCCAGGTCAGGCACAGTGGTTCACGCCTATAATTACAGCATTTTGGGAGGTTGAGGCAGGAAGATCACTCGAGGCCAGGAATTTAAGACCAGCCTGGGGAACATAGAGACCCTGTCTCTACCAAAAAAACCCCTATATTATTGTTCCTATTTTATAGATGACACTGAGACAATAAGCCAAAGCTAGTTGTCTGAGGGGTGTGGACCTTAAACGCTTTGCCCTTGCCTTGCCTTATTAACACATTTTTCTAAAAAGACCAAGCTGATTCAGATCCCTTCAAGTCAATTATGATTTTCCAATATTTAAAAATAACAATCTGAAAAAAAGATCCTGAGAAAATCTTCTGAGCAACTTGTTTGACATTTCATTATCACCTCTCTGCCAGCTGCTGTACAGTCCTTGTTAATTTTTTCTCACCCACCTGTGAAAAAGGAAAATTGTTGATTAACCTCCTTGTTATACTTGCAGAGAAATGATGCAGAAATTGATTTATACCACAAAGTTTTGGGTCTGGCGGAAGCAGAATTTTAAAAAACAAACTGGCAAAGTTGGTTTCCTGTTAGGCTCTGTACTTTTAGATGGAAGATTAAACTTACCCAGGTCATCAGGATTTATTTTAAGCAGCACTCCTAGTTACTACTCCTCAGCCTGCAGTACTAACCTTAAAAAAGAGAAGGCAGACAGCCAGGCACAGTGGTTATGGCTTGGAGTCCCAGTTACTCAAGAGGCTGAGTTAGAAGGATCTCTTGAACCTAGGAGTTCATAGCAACCTGGGCAACATAGCAAGACCCTGTCTCAAAAATTAAAAAAAAAACCTCTACATAGAAACATTGGAGCCGCCAGAAATACAGTGCACAGAGTCTAGACCTTTTAAAACATTTTTTCCACCCTTTCCCTAAGCAGTTCACATGCATTTCAAGCTTTATTCATCAAAAATAATCAATACACTTAATGTTGTTTGCCAGTAAGGGTTTAAATCTACTCATCAGCCTTCACCAAACCAGAAGAGTACATGGATAAGAATTTGGAAGAATGCCCAGCCAGATGGCATATTAGTGATGTTACCAGTGCCCTTTAAACATACACACTCACTCTTCCTTCTTCTCCAAAAATAAAAACAAAACAAAAAGTTGCATCTCTCTATAGTGTGTCCTTGAATTTTGGAGAAGGTAGTTTAAGTAACTTGGAGGGCAGAGGAAGAATATATATAAGACAAACACACCTCGAGTTTAGGATAAGTGTATCGTATGTATTGTGTTCATGAAGTGACTGCTGTACGTGCAGAAAGGGTCGTAAGTGTTAATTCAGAAACTGAGATGATGCTGGGTAAAAAGTCTGCCTTGTGAGGGGCCTCCTGCATGCACTGTCCCCACTCAGCTTCGTCCCTCTGTTCCCCTAGCTTCAGTTTGTGCTGACAATCATCCAGACCAGCTGCGGGGTCATCTGGCCATGCACGTTCCCTCTTGGTTGGTTGTATTTCCAGATTGGATACATGATTTCCCTGATTGCTCTCTTCACAAACTTCTACATTCAGGTAAATCTCACTCTTCTCTGGCACTTGGTATCTGGGGCCTTTACCAACAAAGGCCCTCATCTGTTCACGTAATGGGCATGTGGAGCCCTTGCTGGGTGACACACTCTGGCCTCTGATGGAGTCACTATGACAAGGGCAGCCCCAGCCTCTAGGGGCTCACAGCTCATTGGAAGACACTCTCGAGTCTTGTTGTAGAGCCTGGGTAAGGGAGTCTTGGGATTCCCCTGGGACATGGAAAACTGCAGCAGAACCCTGTGTAGCTTCCCTCTGACCTGCAGCAGAGACACGAGTGGTGATTTCAGTCAGAATTCTCTCAGTTCACTACCCTGAATGAGATGGCTAAATGAAATTTCGGAGGAGATTTTTATCACAGTCCTCAGATACTGAGACTTGCTTTTTTGTCCCAGCTTTCTTACACATTCAGTCCTCAGGTGTGAGGATTCAGTTCATTCCTAAGCAGATGATCTGGTAACGTAGGTCTTGCTCACAGAAAGGTCCATTTATACAGATCTTCTCCAGTGGAGCCTGACCACATTGCAGCCACTGCTGATTCTCCTGCCATGTGTCACCCCTGGGTGAAATGGGTCCTGCCATTGTTGCCATTGCCTGGTAGCCATAAGGCCTGCACATCTGGGCAAAACATGGAGGTCAGGAGCAAGGACAGAGGCTGCGAGTCCTGAGGCTCAGACATTTGTCCTTTCTTCCTGTGTGCCCACAGGCAGCTGTGTGTGGCATGAGATCAAGTTGAGGTCATATATTTCTGGGCTTCGTAGTTGGTGGCTGCACTGTGGGAGATAGACCAGGTACAAGGAAGGTGAACGGACAGGCGCCAGTGAAGCTGAAATCACATTTATTCTAACCACTTACAGCAGCACAGCACTTTGTTCATGAAGGCTGAGGTAGTCGCTGAGGCAGTGAGGAAATTTTGAAGACGAACAAGGGATGTGGGTGTTGAGAGAGCTACTACCAGGTGGGAAAGACCAATTTGGCCACATAACCCCTGTCATCTGCCATCCAGATACTAAAAGGCAAAGCAGAGTAAGTGTAAACTGAATTTTCTATATGACATTTTAAATGGCATTTCTTTTGCAGCCTATGATTCAGTTAACTTACCCCAGACTAAGCCTCAAAAAAAAAAAAAAAAAGAATGATTGAAACCAGTGACAAAAAATTTAATCATGGGTACTTGACCACAGGAGTTTCTCCTTGATAAGATTTGATCTTAAAAGGAAATTAGGCCTAGTGTTAGGGTTGCGGTTCCCAGTAAAGTTCCCTGTAAAGAAAACTGTCCATGGCCATTTGGCTCTCATCTGTCCTTACACATTTTAGACCTACAACAAGAAGGAGGCCTCCCGAAGGAAAGACCACCTGAAGGACCACCAGAATGGGTCCGTGGCTGCTGTGAACGGACACACCAACAGCTTTTCACCCCTGGAAAACAATGTGAAGCCAAGGAAGCTGCGAAAGGATTAAAGTCAAAGAATTTAAACCCTCCAGACCATGTCATCTGATTGTAAGCACAATATGAATTGTGCCCTGATGCTCGTTAACAGCTGCTGTAACTAGTCTGGCCTACAATAGTGTGATTCATGTAGGACCTCTTTCATCAATTCAAAACCCCTAGAAAACGTATACAGATTATATAAGTAGGGATAAGATTTCTAACATTTCTGGGCTCTCATTGACCCCTGCGCTAGACTGTGGAAAGGGAGTATTATTGTAGTATACAACACTGCTGTTGCCTTATTAGTTATAACATGATAGGTGCTGAATTGTGATTCACAATTTAAAAACACTGTAATCCAAACTTTTTTTTTAACTGTAGATCATGCATGTGATTGTAAATGTAAATTTGTACAATGTTGTTATGGTAGAGAAACACACATGCCTTAAAATTTAAAAAGCAGGGCCCAAAGCTTATTAGTTTAAATTAGGATATGTTTCAAGTTTGTATTTATTTGTAATAGCTCTGTTTAGAAAAAAATCACAGACCGTGATTTATGAAACTAATGTGACATAATTTCCAGTGACTTGTAGATGTGAAGTCAGACACGGCACCTTCAGTTTTGTACTATTGGCTTTGAATCAAGCAGACTCAAATCTAATAGAACAGTCAGTTTAACTTTTTAACAGATCTTATTTTTTTATTTTGATTGCCACTATTAATAATGTAAAAAGGGGGGGCTCTAAAGCAGTCTTGATGAAACTTATATATTCTTTGTCCTCAAGATTTTAGGAAGGTGTAGGGCGAGTAGGCCATTTTTAATTTCTGAAGTGCTAAGTGTTTTTATACAGCAAACAAAAAGTCCATTTTGCTTTCCACCAGTGTGAGAGAGGATGTATACTTTTCAAGAGAGATGATTACATCTTTACCATTTGACAGAGTCCCATGGATGAGCAATGGGGAACTGGTTGCCAGGGTCTAAATTTGGATTGATTTCTGTACTGTTAATCTGTTTTGACACAGACTTCCTTGTAAAATGTGCCTAGTTTACCAAAATTAACAAAGTGGAGGAAAAGGACTTGAAAAATTTTTAAGGTAAAATCAAGCATAGCTATAGCATAAAAGAATTGAGAAATTTGATAGAGGTAACTTGTTTAATGTAAATCTAATAGTACTTGTAATTTTTTTCTGCTTGGAATCTAAAGATTTGTTTAGAACCTACTGTTTAAAAATAGTAGACTGCTTATCATAAAATCATGTCTTACACATTTGAGGCAGTGGTCAAACAGGTAAGGCCTATGATGTGTGTCATTTTAAAGTGTTGGAATTTAGCCTCTGAATACCTTCTCCACTGAGGGAAAGATATTCGTGGAACCACTCATGACATATCTTAGAAGGTCATTGACAATGTATAAACTAATTGTTGGTTTGATATTTATGTAAATATCAGTTTACCATGCTTTAATTTTGCACATTCATATTATAGGGAACCTACTGGTTCTCTGTTTGTCTTGTGGGTTTTCTGTTTGAAAAGGAGTCATGGCATCTGTTTACATTTACCTTATCAAACCTAGAATGTGTATATTTATAAATGTATGTATTCATTCCTAGGTACTAATTTGCAGGTGTCTTTACATATTTCAATACAGAAATTATAACATTCAGTAGTGTGCTGTCAAAGTGTGCTTAGCTCACCTGGATATACCCACATTGTTAAATGTCTAAACAGTAATCATTAAAACATTTTTGATTACCTGTGCCTGCGTTTTACATTTTTTGTGCTGCCAATTCTGAAAAACTGGAGAAAAATCCACTTAATTCACCCTCTAGGAACTTAACACAAATGGATGTAAATAATTGAGTTTGAAAAGTCATATTATTGCTTAGTTCTCATGAGGAACGACCCTGCATAATAAGGCGGACTGGTGGTTCCACCCTAATGCTGTCCTCTCTGCCTCCTCCAGGTAATCCCACTAAAGGTTCCAGCTCTAAACGTGCTCCTTTATCCTTCCTTCCATTGGCCCCAATCTCTCCCCTTACCCCGAGAATGTTAGAATTACTTTCCTAGGTCTAGACCATAGGTCTGCAAAAATTTTTTCTGGAAAGAACCAGTTGAAAAATATTTCAGGCTTTGCAGGACATACAGTCCCTGTTGCAGCCACTTAACTATGTCATCGTGGAGTACAAAAACAGCCAGAGACAATATGTAAATGAATGGGCATGGCTGTGTTCTAATCAGACTTTATTTACAAGCTTGGACAACACAGCAAGACCCCATCTCTACAAAAAACTTTTTTGAATTAGCTGGGCATGGTGGTATACACCAACAGTCCCAGCTGCTCAGGAGGATGAAGCCAAAGATCACTTGAACCCATGAGTTCAAGGTTATGGTGAGTTAGGGTCATGTGACTGCACTCCAGCCTGGGCAACAGACTGAGACCCCATCTCTTTAAAACAAACAACAACAAAAAAAAATCTTTATAAAACAGAAGGCCTGTGCCCATAGTTTGCTGACCTCTACTGTTGAGTAATGAGGTTCCCTCCCCTTTGACCTAAAGCTCAATCATTTTCTTTGCCAAAGATCATTTTATGTCCCACGTTGTGGCCCTTCCCACCCTATCCCACTCTGTTTGACTAAACAGGTACACTCATGTCTACAACAGGAGGAATGACATGGATGGTCCATCTTCCTTCCACCTACTTCATACCATATAATCCCCAGTATAAGCTCAGTCTTGGCTCTTAGGTGCTTTCTAGTTTGTCAATATCACTTTAAAATTTTCATTATCACCTTAAAATGGTGATACTGACAAACTAGAAGGCATCCAAAAGCCAAGGCTGAGCCTATACTGTTTTAAATGAGTTCACATGAAAGACACATCAGTTACTGGAACTACCTGTGGATATGACTGCAGAATTATCAGAAATCTAGAGAAATGTCACCTAAAACTACCTTTAGTACTTGGGATATTATCCAGAAGGTTCAAGAAGATTGTTGGGGAGTTGATGGTAATAAATTATATCCCTGTCTTTCCCTCTAAGTTCAGAACAAATTAAAAAAATAAGACATGGAAATCGGACCAGTAGGAATCAAAACCGCGTGTCTTTTACTAAGAAGGCTAGACTGGTGAAACTAAGACCACAGTGTGGCTCTAATTAACCTTTCCTGATAACTCTATTAACCTAACTTATCAGGGCTCAGGGCTCAGTAGCACACCAGTGGTTGCTCTGATGGCTGGTCTGGTGATAAGTGGTTATTAAAATATATTAAATATCAGTCCTGAAATTTACCTACCTTAAATTGTAAACTCCCCTAGTAGTGGCAGATTCTACCCTGATGACCTTACCATGCCAAGAAAGTGTGCTTAGCTGCATCTCCCAAGCAGCAATCAAGTCTTCCCTCTTCCCTTCAGAGAAGCGAGTGGATACGAGGCCAGAGAGAAGCCAGATGTGTTCTGCTCTCCTCTTTCCTATATGGAAAAGGGAGCATTCCTATTTCCCCCTCTAAGGGGGAAAGGCCAGGGCTGGGTGAGGTTGCTCACACCTGTAATCCCCACACTTTGGGAAGCCGAGACAGGGGGATCCCTTGAGGTCAGAAGTTCGAAATCAGCCTGGCCAACATGGCGAAATGCCATCTATGAAAATTAGCTGGGCATGGTGACACGTGCCTGTAATACCAGCTACTTGGGAGGCTGAGGCAGAATTGCTTGAAACCAGGAGGAGGAGGTTGCAGTGAGCCGAGATTGCACCACTGTACTCAAGTCTGCCTGGGCAACAGAGCAAGACTGTCTCAACAAAACAAAATAAAAACCAAGTCCAAAAGTCACCCTATGCTCTTAAAAGGGAGCAGTCAGAATCCAAATCCTAAGCACACAAAGCTACTTTCTTAAGGGTAATGGAAGAGGGAAATTGTGATGGCCCCAAGCTAGAACCTAAATTACATCTTCACTTTAGAACTGGGTACAGAAGGATACATAGCCTAGGGCACAGACAGGGCACCTCTGTCCATACTAGAAGAGGTCTATGTGTGTTTGGAGGGGGCATAGCACACCTGTTAGGCTTTGCTATTTACTACTGTGGGACCACAAGCTAGTTACCTCTTTCTGAACCTCAGTTTCCTCAGCTATAAAAAAGAGATACTATGCTTAGCTATTATGGCTGGAATTAAGTGCAGAAATGAAACATAAAGCATTTAGCACAGGGCTTTACCCTAACAGTCACTTATTATCAAGAGTGGCTTATTACCAAGTAGGTAAGCAAGGAAGAAGATGTATGTTAATTACTTTGGCAGCAGATTTAAAGTTTAATTACTGAACACATTATTTTCACTGAAGTATCCTTGGTTAAAGTTGTTAATACTAGCATTTAGTAAGGTAACTCAAATTTCTCAAAAAAAAGGGGGGACGAATCAGGTGTCTTCAGTTGACTTACAAAATGATTTTAATATGAGAATTATCTAGTAAGTGTCACTCAAGAACAAAAATTATGTTTTGGCACTAACTGGTATGTGATTCTGATGAGGCACATCATGACTCTGGGTCTCCTCTAGAAACAAGGGGTTGTGGGAGTGCCCTGGCTCCTTCTGTCTTGAACATTCTGTGATTCCAAAGTAGCACTCCAGCATAGCCCTGATTTGCTTCTACCTCCTTTCCTTTTCAGGACATTGACATCAAGTAGAACATGTAGGCTGGGCACGGTGGCCCATGCCTATAATCCCAGTGCTTTGGGAGGCCGAGGAGGGCGGATCACGAGGTGAGGAGTCTGAGACCAGCCTGGCCAACATGGGGAAACCCCGTCTCTACTAAAGATACAAAAATTAGCCAGGTGTGGTGGTATGTGCCTGTAATCCCAGCTACTCGGGAGGCTAAGGTAGGAGAATCACTTGAAACCAGAAAGCGGAGGTTGCAGTGAGCAGAGATCACACCACTGCACTCCAGCCTGGGCGAAAGAGTGAAACTCCATCTCAAAAAAAAAAAAAAGTAGTACATGCTTCTTACACATCTTGAAGGTTAAACATTACACACAGGGCACAATGCAAGGAGCCCTGCACACAGTGAACCTCTGCAGCTCTGTAACTGTGTGAACCACAGCACTGCTCAGGAAAGCTGCCTGCGGGTAAATAATGAATATTAAATTAAGTGAGACTCTCTGCCACTGTATTTACTATATCACACTTTCATGTGGCCTCTTTTGCATTAGTTCCTAATGTTTAGAGAATATATTTGAGAAAGAATGTTATGTAATTTTTTACAACTCATTTTAAATTTACATCAATTTGGGGAAAAAATTGATGGGAGGTGATTTAAATGTTTCTTTACGGAATAACATCAAGGAATTAAACAGCCTCCCAAGTGTCCACACTGGCCCAAGATCCAAGTGAGAATAGACTGTGTCCCAGGACTTGAAGTTTCAGAAGAAGGAAAGGTAGGAATAGAATAGATAGAAGTAAAACATTTCGAATAGAAGGAAAAAAATGAAACGTTGATGAAATAACTGTACCAGAGAAGGAGTGCTTTTCCAGAGACAGCAGTTTTTCTCATGATCTGAATTAAAAACAGCAGTGATGTTCTCAATGGCCTTCCAAATCATTGACAACCGCTAGCAGGCTCACCAGGGATTCACTGCTGGCTCAGAAGGTGTTCTATCTAGAACACAGTTTCCAGAAGGTATTCTAAAAAGAAGTCAGATGCAGAGTGCCTCTCCAGGGTGAGACACCAAGGTGCCTTCCTCATAGTGTCAAGGAAGGAGATCTCTTGACAGCTCTCTTCCCCGTTTTGCAGATGAGGAAGCTGAAACCCAGAGAAGATAAATGACCTCCCCAAGGTAAGTGTGATGCCAGTGTTAAAATGGGCTCTCCTGGTCCAAAACTGATGTCAGGCATTGGAGCTCACTAGGCAGGGAGACAGCACAGAAAGTGGCCTCTCAGACCCGCCCCTCTAGACACAATTACAGCTACAGGGACCCACATCATCCTGGCAACTCCATTTTTTTTTAAATACTTTTAAGTTCTGGGGTACATGTGCAGAACATGCAGGTTTGTTATATAGGTATACACTTGCCATGGTGGTTTGCTGCATCCATCACCCCATCATCTACATTACGTATTTCTCCTAATGCTATCCTTCCCCTATGCCCCACCCCCTGCTTTCCCTCCCCTAGGCCACCAGACCCCAGTGTGTGATGTTCCACTCCCTGTGTCCATGTGTTCTCATTGTTCAACACCCACTTATGAGTGAGAACATGCGGTGTTTGGTTTTCTGTTCTGGCATCATTTTGCTGAGAATGATGGTTTCCAGCTTCATCCATGTCCCTGCAAAGGACATGAACTCATTCTTTTTTACGGCTGCATAGTATTCCATGGTGGATATGTGCCACATTTTCTTTATCCAGTCTATCATTGATGGGCATTTGGGTTGGTTCCCAGAGTGCTGCAATGAACACACATGTGCATGTGTCTTTATAACAGAACAGTTTATAATCCTTTGGGTATATACCCACTCATGAAATTGCTGGGTCAAATGGAATTTCTAGTTCTAGATCCTTGAGAAATTGCCACACTGTCTTCCACAATGGTTGAACTAATTTACACTCCCACCAACTGTATAAGAGTATTCCTATTTCTCCACATCCTCTCCAGCATCTGTTGTCTCCAGATTTTTTAACGATGGCCGTTCTAACTGGCATGAGATGGTATCTCAATGTGGTTTGATTTGCATTTCTCTAATGACCAGTGATGATGAACTTTTTTTCATATGTTTGTTGGCTGCATAAATGTCTTCTTTTGAAAAGTGTCTGTTCATATCCTTTTCCCACTTTTTGATGGGGTTATTTTTTTCTTGTAAATTTGTTTAAGTTCTTTGTGTATTCTTTGTGGAATCTACCCATTCCTTTGTCAGATGGGTAGATTGCAAAAATTTTTTCCCATTCTGTTGGTTGCTGGTTCCAATGATAGTTTCTTTGGCTGTGCAGAAGCTCTGAAGTTTAATTAGATCCCATTTGTCAATTTGGGCTTTTGTTGCCATTGCTTTTGGTGTTTTAGTCATGAATTCTTTGCACATGCCTGTGTCCTGAATGGTATTGCCTAGGTTTTCTTCTAGGGTTTTTATGGTTTTAGGTCTTATGTTTAAATCTTTAATCCATCTGGAGTTAATTTTTGTATAAGGTGTAAGGAAGGGATCCAGTTTCAGCTTTCTGCATATGGCTAGCCGGTTTTTCCAACACCATTTATTAAATAGGGAATCCTTTCCCCATTGCTTGTTTTTGTCAGATTTGTCAAAAATCAGATGGTTGTAGATGTGTGGTGTTATTTCTGAAGCATCTGTTCTGTTCCATTGGTCTATACATCTGTTTTGGTACCAGTACTGTGCTGTTGTGATTACTGCAGCCTTGTAGTATAGTTTGAAGCCAGGTAGTGTGATGCCTCCAGCTTTGTTTTTGTTTTTGTTGTTTTTGTTTTTGCTTAGGATTGTCTTGGCTATGTGGGCTCTTCTTTGTTTCAATATGAAGTGTAAAGTGGTTTTTTCCAATTCTGTGAAGAAAGTCAATGGTAGCTTGATGGGGATAGCACTGAATCTATAAATTACTTTGGGCAGTATGGCAATTTTCATGATATTGATTCTTCCTAACCATGAGCATGGAATGTTTCTCCATCTGTTTGTGTCCTCTCTTATTTCCTTAAGCAGTGGTTTGTAGTTCTCCTTGAAGAAGTCCTTCACATCCTTGTTAGTTGTATTCCTAGGTGTTTTATTCTCTTTGTAGCAATTGTGAATGTGAGTTCACTCATGATTTGGCTCTCTGTTTGTCTGTTACTAGTGTCTAGAATGCTTATGATTTTTGCACATTGATTTTGTATCCTAAGGCTTTGCTGAAGTTGCTTATCAGCTTAAGAAATTTTGGGCTGAGATGATGGGGTCTTCTAAATATGCAATGATGTCGTCTGCAGAGACAATTTGACTTCCTCTTTTCCTAATTGAATACCCTTCATTTCTTTTGCTCGCCTGATTGCGTGGCCAGAACTTCCAATACTGTGTTGAATAGGAGTGGTGAGAGAGGGCATCCTTGTCTTAGGCCAGTTTTCAAAGGGAATGCATCCAGTTTTTGCCCATTTAGTATGATATTGGCTGTAGGTTTGTCATAAATAGCTGTTAGTATTTTGAGATATATTCCATCAGTACCTAGTTTATTGAGAGTTTTTAGCATGAAGGACTGTTGAATTTTGTCGAAGGCCTCTGCGTCTATTGAGATAATCATCTGGTTTTTGTCTTTGGTTCTGTTCATGTGATTAATTGCGTTTATTGATTTGCATATGTTGAAGCAGCCTTGCATCTCAGAGATGAAGCTGACCTGATTGTGATGGATAAGCTTCTTGATGTGCTGTTGCAATCGGTTTGCCATTATTTTATTAAGGCTTTTCACATCGATATTCATCAGGGATAGTGGCCTAAAATTTTTTTAGTTGTGTCTCTGCCAGGTTTTGGTATCAGGGTGATGTTGGCCTCATAAAATGAGTTAGGGAGGAACCCCTCTTTTTGTATTGTTTGAAATCATTTCAGAAGGAATGGTACCAGCTCCTCTTTGTACATCTGGTAGAATTCGGCTGTGAACTCGTCTGGTCCTGGACTTTTTTGGTTGGTGGGCTATTAATTGCTACCTCAATTTCAGACCTTGTTATTGGTCTATTCAGGGATTCAACTTCTTCCTGGTTTAGTCTTGGAGGGGTGTAATTTATCCATTTCTTCTAGATTTACTGGTTTATTTGCATAGAAGTGTTTGTAGTCATCTCTGATGGTAGTTTGTATTTCTGTGGAATCGGTGGTGATGTCCCCTTTAATATTTTTTATTGCATCTATTTGATTCTTCTCTCTCTTCTTTATTAGTCTGGCTATCTATTTTGTTGATCTTTTCAAAAAAACCAGCTCCTGAATTTATTGATTTTTTTTAATAGTTTTTTTTGTGTGTCTCTGTCTCTTTCATTTCTGCTCTGATCTTAGTTATTTTTTCTTATCTTCTGCTAGCTTTTGAATTTGTTTGATCTTGCACCTCTAGTTCTTTTAATCATGACGTGAGGGTGTCGATTTTAAGTTTTTCCTCCTTTCTCTTGTGGGCGTATAAATTTTCCTCTAGACATTGCTTTAAATGTGTCTCAGAGATTCTGGTACATTGTGTCTTCATTCTCACTGGTTTAGAAGAACATATTTATTTCTGCCTTCATTTCATTAGTTATACAGTAGTCATTCAAGAGCAGGTTGTTCAGTTTCCATGCAGTTGTGCGGTTTTGAGTGAGTTTTTTAATCCTGAGTTCTAATTTGACTGCACTGTGATCTGAAAAATTGTTATGATTTCCATTCTTTTGCATTTGCAGAGGAGTGTTTTACTTCCAATTATGTGGTCAATTTTAGAATAAGTGTGATGTAGTGCCGAGAAGAATGTATATTCTGTGGATTTGGGGTGTAGAGTTCTATATATGTCTATTAGGTCTGCTTGGTCCAGATCTGAGTTCAAGTCTGGATATCCTTGTTAATTTTCTGTTAATTTTCTGTCTCATTGATCTAATACTGACAGTGGAGTGTTAAAGTCTCCCACTATTACTGTGTGGGAGTCTAAGTCTCTTTGTAGGTCATTAAGAACTTGCTTTATGTATCTGGGTGCTCCTGTAGTGGGTGTATATATATTTAGGATAGTTAGCTCTTCTTGTTGGCAGTTTAATTTCTAACCAGGACAGTAGTCTGTCTACAGTACCATCAATGTGATTTTAAATTATTTGTGAAGTCCACATTGTAAAGATAATTTTGAGACACATCAAAAGATATCAGTTTTACCTATGTGGTTAAATGGGTAGTTCCTATTGTCTCTACCAATATTCACATCTCTGAAAAATTATCTGGAAGCTTCTCATTATCTGAAGCTTCTGTTCGCCATCTGAATCATTGCCCATCATGCACAAATCAGGCCTATACTTGGCCCTAACAATTTTGTGAGCACTCAGAGACAGCAATTTCCACTGCCTGCAGCTGCATTGTCCCTGTATGATGGGCAACTTCTACACTGATGACTTTTCAGTTTAGTCCTGATCACTTGAAGGTTTTTTAAAAGTGACAAGGATCCAAATGTAAGTGAAATGTAACTGAATGGTAGTACATACCAATGGTAACTAAGGACAGATGGGTGAATGGGTGATTTTCATGCATGGCAGCGGCAGATGCACTGACAATGACAGATGTGGACAGGTAGGTCATGTCCTGCCTAGCAGCTGACAAAGTTCTTTAACGAGGATAAGATAAATCTCTTTTCAGAGAGTCTAAAATTGGGGTGTGGGGTTCATGTGTTATGGAAGTTGAGTGTAGATTCTACACCACCCACTTGATTCCAAGACCCTGAGGGCATGAATTGTCTCATTTTTCTCTGCATCCCTGGTGTGTGCCCAGCACAGCACTGGATACATAGATGTTCAATAAATGTTTTGATGAATGAATGGAAGTATTTGGGAAATATTAGTATGGCACATAATGGGAAAAACAGGCTTTCCAGCTGTATCAGCTCATTTTCACACTGCTGTAAAGACACTACCCAAGTCTGGTAATTTATAAACCAAAGAGGTTTAATTGACTCACAGTTCTGCATGGCTGCGGAGGCCTCAGGAAACTTACAATCATGGCAGAAGGGGAAGTAGAGTAGACATGTCTTATATGACAGCAGGCAAGAGAGCATGTGAAAGAAGTGAATGGGGAAGAGCCTCTTAAGAGACCATCAGATCTTGTGAGAAGTCACTGGCTATCAAGAGAAGAGCGTGGGGGAAACTGCCCCCATGATGTAGTTGCCTCCCAACAGGACCCACCCTCAACACATAGGGGATTATGGGGATTACAATTCAAGATGAGATTTTGGTGGGGACACAGAGCCAAACTATATCACCAGCCAATTAGATCAGAGTTGAAATCCTGCCATTAGTCAATAACCATGTGCCTTTCTTAGGTTACCTAACCTCCTAAACTTCAGGATGGTTCTAGGGTTCAAGAAAAAATACAGATCATGTGGTCCCCCGGGGGCGAGGTGTCTCTTAGAAAGAATTACAATCCCCACGCAACAGTTAATGGTCACATGAGGCCATAGAAATCTGCTGGGAGCACAGTGGGAAGAAAATCTGTTTCTGTTACAAATTCTATCAGCTGCTAGTGGACCCAGAGTGCCAGAGCAGCTCATCTGAATCATAAAACCTCCTGAAGGGTGAGTCTGGCAGCTGCAGGGACCTTATCACAGGACCCACAGGTTCTCCCCAGAATCCCTAACTAAATGCTTCCAGTTTCCTTGGAATCCAAGGTTGTAGCTGCTGGGATCAGCGACTGCAAGTCTAGTGAAACAGCTCTTGGGATGGAGCAGGACCAAGGCCCCCTTGAGGTCACTAGTTTCCCTCTGTCTTGGGGCCACCTCTAGGCAGTTGCTTTGCGTAGAATAATCCTATGGCTCTCCATAGCCTACAGGCTCCTGGAGCTGGCCCTGGCCCCTCTCATGTCTCCCACTCTCTTCCTTGCTCACCACATTCAGCTGCCCTCACCCCTTGCCTGGTTCTCTAGAGGAACCACTTCCATCTCAAGGCCTTTGTCCTTACCCCTAGATATTTATTTGCACGGCTTGTCCCTGCACTTAAATGCCACTTCCCCAGAGAGGCCTTCCCAACTACCAGATCTAAAATATCACCCCTTACATCCCTCCCCACACACACCATTCTTTGACTTGGCTTTATTTTTCTCTGTAATATTTTCATTGTGTTGTAGCCATATTTATTTGTCTCCCTTGAAATCAAGGGCTTTTTCTTTTGCCTGCCACATAGGAGAGTCTCAAATATTGTAAGAAATGAATTTGTGAATGAATGAACATGTGATGATTAATGTCCATGTTGCCCAAACCCTCCCTTGTGGGAGCTGTATAACCTTATCTTTCATGTGAAGGGCACTGTGTTTTTAAAAACCCTGAGGTTGTCAATAGGACATCTTAATCATCTCAGAAAAGTGGACCCAGACATATTTCGGGACAGAGCATATGATGGTGAACCATCAAATCCCACCGAGATTAATAATTAATGAGCTTTCTGTTCTCCTATGAAGTTAATGTATAAATTCTGCTGCTTTGTACCTTTCAGATTTAGAACTGAAGACAAAAATAATTGTGAAGGTGAAGGATGGCATTGGAAACTATTTTTAGAACCCTGCAACAAATGAGATATTTTTTTAAAGGCACTTAGTCTAGCTTTATTTGATTTTATGACCTCTCTTAACTATTCCCCAAATTATAGCTTGGGAATAATGATCACCACAGTTTTTCTAGATATTATTAGAATTAACAAACAGCTCCTAATAAGAAGGGAATGGAGAGATAGTAGCTCAGTCCAGTGAAGAAATGAAAGAAATCCATAAGTCACATTATTGGGAATAATCCCTTTGCACTTACTGTTATCTCCTGGAATTAGCACTCCCCACAAGGTCAATGGTAGCCGGGTTGTGGGGATGTGCCCGCAGCTAAAACAGTACAATGATTTGCCGAAGAGCTTTATTGGCATGATTCCAGATATTGTGATAAGGATCCTTCATCAGCTGCCCTGAGAAATAAGTTTTCAGGCACTGAGTAGAGACAGAAAACATCCATCAGCAGCTGGTGAGACCCAGGAGGTAGGCTCCAAGGTGATGAGTAGGGCAAAAGCAGAGAATTGCAGCTGAAGGCAGTGGCAGGATGGAAGGCTGGGGAATGAACTGTAGAGGCAACAGGGATGATAGTGCAAGAGCCAAGTTAGCAGAAATAGAACTAAGAGTATGAGGGAGGAAATTACCTTTACAGAGGAGACACTTGAAATCAGTGGCCTCGTACTTTCCCCTTCTCCAACAGACAAAAATCAAACTAATGTCTATTAATGTTCTCTGTTTTTTCACCCATTGTTTATTTTTCTCCAAGCAAGATTTAGACAAATCACTAAGTGGAAACACCACAAAGGTTTTATAAGACCAAGGATGTTCATTGCAGTGTTGTTCTTTGGTTGTTTTTCCTTTGGGTTTGTTGTTGTTGTTTGTTTTTTTGAGACAGAGTCTTGCTCTGTGGCCCAGGCTGGAGTGCAGTGGTGCAATCTCGGCTCACTGCAAACTCCACCTCCCAAGTTCAAGCAATTCTCCTGCCTCAGCCTCCGGAGTAGCTGGGACTACAGTCACCCACCACCATGCCCAGCTAATTTTTGTATTTTTAGTAGAGATAGGGTTTCACCATGTTGACCAGGCTGGTCTCAAACTCCCGACCTCAAGTGATCTGCCCACTTTGGCCTCCGAAAGTTCTGGATTACAGGCGTGAGCTGCCATACCCAGCCTGTAGTGTTGCTTATAGTTTAAAAAAAAGCGGTAATAATCTCAAAGTACCAATAGATTATGTGCAGTAGATGTATCATTCATAGGTTAGACAGTATGCAAACATATTTTAGAAAAAATTTAACAATGTGAGAAAATGGTCATGGAAATATCATTAAATAAAAAAGTAAGTTATCAACCATTTTATAGCACATTTCTTCCAATTTGTTAAACTACATTTACATGTGTATTAAAAAGATAGAATACATATCAAAATGTCCACAGCACTTATATCTGGGTGGGAGGATGATAGGTGATTTTTATTTTTTCCTTTGTGCCATTCTAACTTTTCCAAAGTTACTGCAATAAACATTTATTGTTTGAATAATAGGGGGATCATTAAATTTTTCTGAAAGACTCAATCATCCCATCACCTAGGGATTCAATCTATTTGAAATAAACACCTTTTTAAAAAATGAGAGCAAAGCTCTTTCCACTGTAGCTACCGCTCTTGGTTTCTATAGAAAAAGAACATTTCGATTTTAGAAGGAGGCATGAAGTGATGCAATCTTGCTCAAGTCATTAAATATTTTTCAAACAAATTGACAACCCCTAGTGTGTTAGAAAAGACAAATAAGAGATCCAAATTTATGCTCTGCCTCTTACTGCTCTTGAAACCTGAAGCAAGCCAGTTCTCTCAGTCACTTCCCCTATCTGTAAGATGGAGAGCATGGTCACTCTTCCGTTTAGCTAACAAGATTATTATTAGGACTGGGCACAGTGGCTCCTGCCTGTAATCCCAGCACTTTGGGAAGCCGAAGTCAGTGGATTACTCGAGGTCAAGAGTTCAAGACCAACCTGAGCAACATGGCGAAACCCTGTATCTACAAAAAAAAAAAAAAAAAAAAAAAATTAGCCAGATGTGATGGCATGTGCCTTGGGAGGCTGAAGTGGGAGGATCACTTGCGTCTGGGAGGCAGAGGTTGCAGTGAGCCAAGGTCGTACCACTGCACTTCCAGGAGCCTGGATTACAGAGTGAGACCCTGTCTCAAAAAAAAAAAAAAAAAAGATTGTTATTAGGTCTGAAAAACCCCACATTGCATGAAAAGTAAGGTAGAGCAACTCTCACAGAAATACATTCAAGATTCTTCTTTTGACGTAGAGTATCTTTTAATAGAAGGCCAGAGAGGAGGCTGGTTCCGAAAGATAAATCCCTGCAAGGAGCGAATTGCCAGAGATGAGCAGTGAGTCACCCACAATCAACTGAGGCGAAAGGCAGAGAAGGCAGGAAACATTATCAGATGGGAGCCCACAGAGGTCTGTGGCATGGATGCAAGTTCAGCCTTTTCCAAAACAGTGTGGGCTTTACAGCTAAGTGTTTTGAATACTCTGCCATCTGGCAGTATGAGTTCCAAGCCAGCCTGGTTTCCAGTGAATCCCCCTTCCTTGAGAGCTTTTTAGCCATCTCACCGCAAAGAATGGGAGAATTGGATTTCATTTCTACTCAGCAAACACTCTCACTCTCAGGGTCACAGCGAGGCAAACTGGCCAAGCTGTCAGCATTTGACTAGCACCGTCAAATTTCCTTTTTCATTCTTTTCTCAGCTTCCCTTAATCTATACTATATGCTCTCCCCTTACTCACTTGTAAAACATTGTCTAGTAGTCACTTACCTTCTAGTAAGAATTTGAGCCCCTAAGTCTTTTCTCCTAGTAACATTTTAAGCTCATTTATTAAGGTTTTGTGAAATGGTGTTAGGAAAACTGAAGAAATTGTGAATGGGGTGGAGGGGGAGGAGGGAGGTCAGGTGGAATTAGAGGGGATGTCACTTTCTTCCAGGGCAGGGGCACCTACTCTCTCCCATTGTAAAGTCTGTTCTTAAAATGATGTCAGTGGAGACTGCTTTGTGAAATACAGTACTATATTGGAATATTCATGGAAATGAATACTTTTCAGTACTGAGAGCTTTCTTTAAAACTCCAAAGATCAAAATAAAATGCAAACTTTTCTTGCCTGGAGCCCCACAAGATCTGACCCCTGCCCACCTCCATTGGGTCATCTTTACCACCTCCATTCCCTCTATTCCAGCCAAACAGGGTTTCTTCCTGAGCAAAGTAGGATCACTTCTGCCTGGAAAACTTTGCACATACAGTTATCTCCTGAAACACAACCTCACCTCATTCATGGGGGCCTCGTCGGAGTAGTTATGTGATAAAATTCAAGACATCTAGTAAAATTTGAATTTCAGATAAATGAGTAATTTTTTAGCACATGTGTGTCCCAAATATTGCATGGGACATATTGATACTAAAAAAAAAATTGTCGTGGCCAACAAATGTATGAAAAATGCTCAACATCACTAATTATCAGGGAAATACAAATCAAAACCACAATGTGATACTGCCTAACAAGGATGGCCATAATACAAAAAAATAATAGATGTTGGCATGGATGTGGTGTAAAGGGAACACTTCTACACTGCTGGTGAAAAAGTAAATTAGTACAACCACTGTGGAAAACAGTGTAGAGATTCCTTAAAGAACCAAAAGTAGATCTACCATTTGATCCAGCAATCCCACTACTGGGTATCTACTCAAAGGAGAAGAAGTCATTATATGAAAAAGACACTTGCACATGCATGCTTATAGCAGCCCAATTCACAATTACAAAAATATGGAACCAGCCCAAATGCCCATCAATCAACTAGTGGCTAAAGAAAATGTGGTAGATAGGGGCTGGGCACAGTGGCTCAATCCTGTAATCCAGCACTTTGGAAGGCCAAGGCAGGTGGATCACTTGGGTCAGGAGTTGGAGACCATCTTGGCCAACATAGTGGAACCCCATCTCTACTAAAAATACAAAAATTAGCTGGGCGAAGTGGTCTGTGCCTATAATCTCAGCTACTCAGGAGGCTGAGGCAGGAGAATGGCTTTAACCCGGGAGGCAGAGGTTGCCGTGAGCCAAGATGGCACCACTGTACATACTTTAACCTGGGCGACAAAGCAAGACTCCATCTCAAAAAAAAAAAAAGAAAGAAAAAAAGAAAAGAAAAGAAAATGTGGTATATATACCACGGAATACTATTCAGCAATAAAAAGGAATGAAATAATGTCATTCACAGCAACCTGGATGGAATTGGAGACCATTATTCTAAGTGAAGTAACTCAGGAATGGAAAACCAAACATTATGTGTTCTCACTTGTAAGTGGGAGCTAAGCTACCAGGATGCAAAGGCAGAAGGATGATACAATGGTCTTTGGGGACCCTGGGGGAAGGGATGGAAGGGATGAGTGATAAAACACTACACATTCGGTACAGTGTAAATTGCTTGGGTGATGGGTGCACCAGAATCTCAGAAATCACCACTAAAGAACTTATCCATGTAACAAAACACCTCCTGTTCCCCAAAAACCTACTGAAAAAAAAAAGAAAACGCCATTTGTCATCTATCTAAAACTCAGATTTACCTTAGGGGTCCTGTACTTGTATTTGCTAACTTGGGTAGCCATACATAAGAATCCTTTTCCAACCCCTCCTCCAGCTCTATCACTCTCTCTTCCTGCTTTACTTTTTTCAAAACACAACCACCTGAAATTATTTGGTGGTTGTTAGCCTCACCTACTAGCCCGAGAGAAAGTTCCAAGCAGACAGAAGTTTTATCTTTTTCCTGGCTCTTTGACACCTGGAACATAATAAATACAATTTTATATGAATGAATGCATGAATGAGCTTTATATATACATTTGCTTTTCTTGCATCTTTTCCTCGAGGGAAAAAGCAAATCACTTCCCATATGAGCTTTTGTTCATGGTTTTTTGCTCTTCATCTCCTTAGCTTCCATGGTCTGCTTCATCAGGCACTGGATACCTTGCTAATGACTTCCACCTGCTTTTCTGGCAATGCCTGTCCTGCTGGGACCCTAAATTCCCCGGCCACCTCCAACACTCCCTGCCCCAGCACAGGTTTCACCTCTCTTCCCTGTCTTCTCTGTTGCCTGCAATTACACACCGAACGCTACTTTTGCTTAAGACTTTCAATGTAAGGGCTTGCAGAAGATAACTGTCCATTCTCCATGTAATAAATTTATCAGATTATTTAGACACAAATAAATTTATCAGATTATTTCCTGGGAGTAGGTTTTGGTTTGAAGGAAGAAGGGAGGAGGAAAGCTCCACAGCCCAGTGATTGCATTAAAACAGCTTTGGACAGAAAGAAAAGGTTCAAACAAATGAAATTAGGGGTGAACTTCCACTTTGTCTACACTGGCACCTTCTGTCTGCACCAACCCTCTTCAGCCCTGGCCGAATTAAGCATTATCTGCAGCCCTGTTTCTATCCTTTCGCTTCACCATTGGCCCTCAAGAGAATGTTCCTGATCACAGCTTCAAACCTCTATTAGCAGTGTTGGTTAGCACAGTACAAAGGCATCTTTGCAAGAGACGTTAAATTAGCATCTCTTTACTACTCTGGAAACCCAGGCGCAGAGAGAACCAGTGACCCAAGGTCAGCCGCAGGTTCCAGCTTGGGACTCAAGGTTCCTTCCCAGCAGTATCCCAGACACTAACTGGAACACTAAATAAATCCCAAGTGATAAAGCATTGCAGTGGCTGAAAAATGAAGCTTGCATTCCTGTAACCCACTAAATTGTTCGTCTAGAACCTCCTGATTGATTTTGGTTTTCTTTGTGTGCAGCTTTGAATCCCTGTCTCATATTTGGGTCAGAGCAATGGGAGGGACACATGACTTGCTTTAAAATTAGCCTCAAAACTCATTGTATAACAGCTCTCGTTTTCACTAAATGGAATGATTTCTTGAGAGGACGAGCACAGCATTTGTAATAAGTCTACGTAGTTGAATCATCATGGAGAAAAATCCTCTAGAGTCACTGAAACACTCAATGTTTCTACCTGTAAAATGGGGTGTAGATTTTGTTTGAAAGAAAAGAAATAAACAATTACAAAATAAAAGTAACCACCTCATCCAGACCCCCTCCCCAACACACACATACACACACACACACACACACACACACACACGAGTCTTTGGGCGGGCCAGCAGATAGAGAACAATCTCTTCTAGTCCACAAAAGGCTGGACAGAAATAGACAAGGAAAGAAACACTTTCTGACTCATACTATTACCAGAGTCTAGACTTTATGTTCTGATAGTTTAACGAGCTCAGAGAACATGTTTGAAGTCTTAAGAAAACAAACTTATTTCTGAATAAAAGTTTCTCCTGGGAGAAAAAAACTAACAAAAAATCATTTTGATCGCTGTCCTTCTCCAAAGACCGTTTCCCAAGATTTCTGATTTATTTGGCAACATCTGCAAATAAACTCGAATGACCTAGAGGTGAAACAGCTGCAAAGAACTGTATGTGACTAAGAATGGCTAAAATGTTTCTTTATAGCAAGGAAAATTTTCCCTTGGTCTTCTGAGTTAGAGAAATTGTTGATTATAATTTATGTATCACTTCTGAGGGATGGTACAGAGCTGAGGGTTGAGGGGGCCAGTAAGTGCTAAAAGATTTGAACCACCCTTTAAGTAGGAGGCCAAAGAACACAGAACTATCAACCCAGAACTACCAAGAATAGGGCTTGTCTATAACAGCCGCATATGTGACCAGGCAGCCAGCCTTCTGCATGTGTTTCAAGTAGGTCTTGCCGTCAGACAGACATAGGTTCAGATCCCAGCTCAGCCACTCACTGGCCATGTGGCCTCGGGCAAGCTGCTTGCACTGTTTGAACCTCAATTTCCTCATCTGTAAATTGGGGTAAATAATCGTGCCAACCTTATGAGGCTGTTATGAGATTCAAATAGGATCATGCTTGTTAAAGGGCTTGACAGAGGGCCTGGCACGTCATCAGGCCCAGTAAATGCTCATGGTTATTAGCCATTGTTATCATCAGCCCTGGTTTCCTGTGGCTGCAGTAACTAATTGCCACAAACTTGGTGCTTAAAACAACAGACATCTATCATCTCACAGTCCCAGAGGCCAGAAATCCAACATCAAGCTCTTGGCAGAGTCTGTTCTCTCTGAAGGCTATGAATGCTTTCTTGCCTCCTCTAGCTTCTGGTGATGTCGTAACTTGACTGTCATTCTTGGCCTGTGCCCGTATCATTCCCGTCTCTGCCCCTATCCTTCTCCTCTTGTCTGTCTCTCTCTGTCTCTTATAAAAGCACTTGCCATTGAAGTCAGGGCCCACGCAGATAATCCAGCATGAGCTTATCTCAAGATTCCTAATTTAACACATCTGCAAAGGCTCTTTTGCCAAGAAAGGTTGTATTTATAAGTTCCAGGGATTCGAATGTGGACATTCTAATGGAAGACACCATTCAACCCACTACAGTAATATTTGTATGGTGATTTAGCAAGGAGTGCAGCATTGGCCTTAAAGGACTAGGGTAGAGGGCTCCTGGGCCCTCACTTTAGAAGGTCCTCGGTCACTTCACATCCACCACTGGCTCAGTGCAACTTGTAATCCTGAACAGCACTCATGGCTAACATATTTAGGTCCCTGGGGACCTCTTCTTCTTTTGCCCTGTGTTCTCCAAACAGAAGGTAACAACATTCAAAGCTGTGAAGGTTTATAGGTTGTACTTCTGCTGACATCAGACACGGATACTGCCTTGGGGAGCGAGGAGGGTTGGGGTAATGGGAGTTCCTTGGTAAGAGGAAAGACAATTAGCTCTCCAAGATCTTCCTCTCAGCCTGAATGCAAGAGTCTTATTTCCCTTCATGTTCCAATGTACGATTCTGAAATTACTCATGAATTAGCAGTTAGTCTTAAAGGTGCGTATAGGTAGTTATGCACATGTAAGCATGAAACATGATAGCACAAAACTAGGTAGAGATTTTTAAGATATTATAAGAAATCTTGAAAGTCATTATATAAATGACAGCAATTTATGGGATGAAATTAAACTATTTTGTGGTAGTCCCTGTGATAATGGCAATATACCATATGCAACTCAATTATGATGATTGACATAAAATTCATGATTCATTTCCAAATTGAAGGGTTGCTTTAAGAATTTTAATGACGATTGCAATTGCTACTGCCTCTGCGGAGCAGTTTCTCTAAATGGAAATTTGAAAAAATGAAAAGAAAAACTAAGATTCAAGAAAGATAGAACACAAATTATGTGAAAATATTGAGTATAACAACATAATTGTAATTTCCTGAAATGAAAGCAAGAAACATTAAATTTATGGATAAATTTATAATGCATGAATCATATATGTCTTTATTATTCATTCAAACATGTCAGCCCATTAACAGAACACCCACAGGTGTGTAATAATGAAGTCTAGCTATTTCTTCTTGTTTCTGCCAACTTTCAGTCATATAAAAACCATAAATTTCACTTCCCCCACATTTTTTTTTCTATGAAAGTGTATTTAGCAAGGTACAAGCATGGAAGGAAGTTTATTTAAATATTAGACATTTGCTGGGCGCAGTGGCTAATGCCTGTAATCTCAGCATTTTGGGTGGCTGAGGTGAGAGGATTGTTTGAACCCAGGAGGTCGAGGCTGGAGTGAGCCATGATCTCACCACTGCACTCCAGCCTAGGCTACAGAGCAAGACCCTGTCTCAAAAGAAACAAAATTAGACATTTGATGTGTAGGCCTCCATTCATACTCTTTCACTCTGTGACTCTGCAATGTTAGGGTTAGTCTGACCCTATGATTCAAGATCTCCATCTATAACACGTAGACACCGCTGCACTTAATGAGCATTTTCTTGACTTAGAATCTTTATCCTCTGGCTGCATGAGACCTTCCTTGCCTATGTAAAAAGAGGGTTAACATGTCTAGTCTCTCAAGGTTATCAAAGGAAGATTTTTCTGCAACATCCAGTGCATAGGAATTGACACAGCAGATCATGATTTGCTTTATAGGACACATGTCCTGAACTAGATGCATTTAACAGCCTTGGGCCATCAGTGTTTGAATCTCGGAAGGAATTTTAGAGGTCTGCCCTCGCTTGCAAAAGTGCAGTGCTCTGGTTTAGCACCTCTGTCCTAAATACATGAATGAACAGGCTCATCAGGCCAGATGCACAAGAGCAACCAGGCGCAGTCTCTCCTAGATGTCCATTTTGCTTTTTTCTCCTTTAGAATATTCTTTATTTTTTTGTTTTTTTGAGACAGAGTCCTGCTCTGTCGCCAGGCTGAAGTGCAGTGGCGTGATCTCGGCTCACTGCAACCTCCAACTCCCTAATTAAAGCGATTCTCCTGCCTCAGCCTCCCAAGTAGCTGGGATTACAGGCATGCACCACCATGCCCAGCTAATTTTTTACCTTTAGTAGAGATGGGGTTTCACCATGTTGACCAGGATTAGTCCCAATCTCCTGACCTCGTGATCCACCCGCCTTGGCCTCCCAAAGTGCTAGGATTACAGGTGTGAGCCACTGCGCCCGGCCCTTTAGAATATTCTTATTCTTAAAACACCTACACTCATTTCTACAGAATCAGTTGCCTTTGTTTCTAACCATGTCTTATACTGAAATTCTAATCCTGCTGGTGAGAAAGTTTAGTAGCTCTCAGAGCTCGGGGCCCCATTTGTCATGTCTGCCTTCCAAGGTTTACATGAGTAAGCCTCGGCCTCACAGGCTACGTAAGATGCGATGTGCATGGTGGAGGCTTGCTCCCACAGGAACTCTGCAGATACTGTGGGGGCGCTGACATGCAGCTCTGCGCTCCCAGCTAGGACTGGAAATAAGGTGCCAGCCACTCTCCTAGCCTAGCCTCACTCCTGATCCTCCCTGAGGGGACATTTTTTCCTAATTCATCCAGCCAGAGAAGCACCTTTTCTAATTTTCGTAAAGGCACTTGTAAAAACTGGAGGTGGCCCGGCTTGCATCCAAGTCTCTCCATCATCCTTGTTTTCTCCCTCCTCTATGAATCAGGGGTCAGGAGGACAGACAGTGAACCTAGATGAAGTGAAACAACCATGTAAGATAATAGGTTCCAAGCTGTTTGTATTGCAAGCAAGCATATCACCTGCCCAGGTGGACTGCCTTTTGAAACTTGTGCTTGCATAACAAATGGAAAACAACCAGAGTGCTTCCCCTGAACCAATTAGACTTGAGCTCTTCTGACCTGGAGGGTCCTGCCCGGACCAAGTTACAGACCAGTATGCAAATCAGCTGGATGCTCTTGGTGGCTCCCTGCCAGTCCTCCGACTCCAGCAAAAGACCCCTTACTAAGTTCCCATGGTTTTTGTGTCCTTGCAGCCTCAAAGACTCTCTAGGCTTGCAGGCTCCTCCTTTTGGGGTGTTGTGCCCCCTTGCCTGATCTTTCAGTCTACACCAGTTGGTTCCCAACTGAGAAATCCTCATTGCACCCCCTCTGCCTGCATCTTTTTACTTGTATATGATTCTTACTATTTTATTGACCCTTGGACTAATACTTCACCACCCTTTGTCCTGAGCCTAATTCTCACCTAGATGTAGATGTCACTGTTCCTTTTTGTTCCACATCTTGAAGCCACTAAGCAAAGGCAAGGCTGCCCTCACCCCTCACCAGGTTCCTATACCTTCTTCAAACACTGGAGCTCTGCAGTTATTTCAGGCCATTCTGTAGCTCTTCCTACCACCTCCACACCTGAAAATCAAGCAAGGCCTGTAGGATCAATCTGGTTAATGCTGATACATTCTTGGTTTTTAAATAGTGTTATTTTAGCCGGGCGCGGTAGCTCGCGCCTATAATCCCAACACTTTGGGAGTCTGAGGCGGGCAGATCTCCTGATGTCGAGAATTCGAGACCTGCCTAATCAACATGGAGAAACTCTGTCTCTACTAAAGATACATACAAAATTAGCATGGTGGCACATGCCTGTAATCCCAGCTACTCAGGAGGCTGAGGCAGGAGAATCGCTTGAACCCAGAGGTGGAGGTTGCAGTGAGCCAAGATCACGCCATTGCAGCCTAGACAACGAGCAAAATTTTGTATCAAGAAAAAAAAAATGTGATTTTAGACTTTTAGTTCTATTGGTGAAGGTACAGTATATAATAGAAAGAAACTCCAATAATTTCATACTAAACCTTTGCCCTTTGCTCTGGCTCTTAAAGGATTCATGTGTTTCCAGCTTTTAACTAGTGTTGTCCTACTTTTGCTTCTGTTGTAATTTATCTCCTTTCTTGGGTTTTGTCCTTTCTCACATCAACCTTCTCTACCTCTTTGTGCTGCTCACCTCACATGCTATTAAGCCTAATTTGAATTTGTTGTTTTAGTCTTTAGTTTCTCCATACTGTCTATACTTCTTTAAACAATAGATTTTACCTGCATGGTAGGCAGAATAGCAGGAGTCCAAGATGTCCATGTCCTAATCCCTAGAACTTGTAGATATGTTACCTAATATGGCAAAGTGGACTTTGTAGATGTGATGAGATGGGGGGATTATCCTGAATTATCTGGGTGAGCTCAATCTAATGCATGAGCCCTTAAAAGGTGAGAACCAGGCCAGGTGCAGTGGCTCGCACCTGTAATTCCAGCACTTTGGGAGGCTGAGGTGGGCAGATCACCTGAGGTCAGGGGTTCGAGACCAGCCTGGCCAACATGGTGACACCCCATCTCTATTAAAAATACAAAAATTAGCCAGGTATGGTGGCTCACGCCTGTAATTCCAGCTACTCAGGAGGCTGAGGCAGGAGAATTGTTTGAACCTGGGAGGCAGAGGTTGCAGTAAACGAAGATCATGCCATTGCACACTGCACTCTAAAAAAGGAGACAGAGAGAACTGTTCCTAGCTGCAGTCAGAGAGGTAGATGTGATCATGAGAGCTTGGTCGGAGATGCAATGTTGAGGGCTTTGAAGATAGAGAAAAGGAGCCATGAGCCAAGGAATGTGGACAGCTTCTAGAAACTGGAAAAGGGAAGAGAATGGATTCTTCCCTACAGCCTCCAGAAAAGAATACAGCCTTGCTGCCAGCTTGGTTTGACACCAGTGAGACCATGTTGGACTTCGGACCTCCAGAACTGTACAGTGATAAATTTGTCGTCGTTTTTTTAAGCCACCCAGTTTGTGGTCACTTACTAGAGCAGCAATAGAAAACCAATGCATTCTCACTGCTTTAATCCTCCATTAAGGTATTTTTCCTCCCAAAACTATTCTTGACTTCTAAAAGACTTTTAATTTTTTTTTTTTTGAGATGGAGTTTCACTCTGTTGCCCAACAGGAGTACATATATCCTCTGTCGCTCATTACCAAAGATTTATTCAGACATCCCTGCTTCATCTTTCCAGGAGCTGTGAAGCTGCAGAATTTTGGTTTGTTGGGATGCATCCTGGTGCTCACCTGCAGATTTTGTTTTGCAAGTAAGAACAGGAGACTCTGGTCGGGCACAGTGGCTCACGTCTGTAATCCCAGCACTTTGGGAGGCTAAGGCTTGCAGATCACCAGGTCAGGATTTCAAGACCAGCCTGGCCAACATGGCGAAACCCCGTCTCTACTAAAAATTCAAAAATTAGCCAGGTGTTGTGGTGTGCACCCGTAATCTCATCTAGTCTGGAGGCTGAGACAGGAGAATCACTTGAACCCTGGAGGCAAAGGTTGCAGTGAGCTGAGATCGCACCACTGCACTCCAGCCTGGGCCACAGAGCAAAGACTCTGTCTCAAAAAAAAGAGAAAAAGAACAGGAGACGCTAGAGAAGCCACCAGGCCTGTCAAGGTTGCATGGTTCTCAGATGGCAGACTGGCACCACACCCCATGCCCTGACTTATCACTGGTTCTATTTTCATTTCCTTCCCCTTAAAAAAGTAGAACTATCTCATTGGTTTAAGCAGAACATACTTGGCTTGTTTTCTCATAAGGAGTCTTAGAAAACACACTGATAGTTGACACTGTCTATATCAAGGTTTTGTGGCAAAAAATGTCCATGGAATGTAGTTCAGGGAGATGTTCAGAAAAATTTTTTAAAACCTTATGTGGTCAAATAAGCTTGGAAAATGCAGCATAATGTCATCACATACAAAAGCTTAAAACATTCAGAAGTCTATAGTAAAGAAGTTCTAATTCAGAGTTTTCCCGTTTCACAGAACACCCATTAACAGGAGGCAAGAAACGCTAATATAGAGAAGCGGCTTTGTGTCTTTTCTTTGTCGCTTTCGCTTGTTGCGTGGCTGGTATAGCACCGTAGGTGGCTCTGGCCTGAGTGCGTGATGTGACGCTTTGGGAGTCCAGCAGGTGAGTGCATCCCAGAGCCTGCAGTTACCACCCATTCTTCCTTCCTTTCTCATCATCAGAACCCCATTTTATATGGGTCAGTGAGTGCTGAGGCTGCCTTTAAGCGAGGTGTGGCCGTGCGACATAGTTCTTACCGACGAGATGGGAACAGAAATCTATAGAGGGGCTTTCAGAAAAACTCACACATGCGTTTCTTCTTCATTATTCATTTTTCTGCCTAGAGTGCAGAGGCGATACATGGAGATGCAACAGCCGTCTGTGACCATGAGAACAAGGGTCATTTACCAAGGATGACAGAAGAGAAAGTTAGTAAGAGCCTTGGCCCCTGATGAGGTAAAGTCATTTCACAAGCCTAGGGCAGCTTCTGGTCTTCTCGGGAATGTGAGAAGAACAAATTGTTATTTGCTGAAGCTCTTATAGGTAAGTTTCTGCTCCATGCAGCCAAACATTTTTCTAACAAAAATAATGTTTCGATGTTTATTCCTATCACCTAATTTTGTTCTGTAGATGTCGTCCCAGCTTTCTTTATGAATGGCCATTACTGGCCAGCCGTGGTGGCTCACCCTGTAATCCCAGCACTTTGGGAGGCTGAGGCAGGTGGATCACTTGAGGTCAGGGGTTCAAGACTAGCCTGGCCAATGTGGTGAAACCCTCTCTCTACTAAAAATACAAAAAACAATTAGCCAGGTGTGGTGGTGCATGCCTGTAATCCTAGCTACTCCGGAGGCTGAGGCAGGAGAATCACTTGAACCTGGGAGGTGGAAGTTGCAGTGAGCCAAGATGGCACCATTGCACTCCAGCGTGGGCAACGAGAGTGAAACTCTGTCTCAAAAAAAATTAAAAAATAAAGAAAGAAAGAAAGACAGTTACTGGGTAGGGTCTAAAGTTTACAAAGCAGGCCAGCAACAGCATCAAGTCAGCCAAGTCAGTGGTTCTCAGTGTGACCCCCAGACCAGCAGCCTCGGCACCACCTGGGAATGTATTAGAAATGCACATCCTCAGACCTCACCCTAGACCTGCTGAACCTGAGACTCCAGGGGTAGGGCCCAGCAACTTGTGTTTTAGCAAGCCTTCCTGGTGCTCCTTATATACTAACATTTTAGAACCACTGAACTTAGTTACACATTCAACCTCAATGAATTTGTAAACCCAAGAAAGGTAAAACACTTTGAATGAAATAGTTGAGCTTGAACAGCAAGACTCATGCCCACAGCTAACCACAGAGCACAAGCTTTGTGAGAAAAGGTGTCTGGCTTTGCCTTGGCAATTCAAACTGAGATAAAAGTACTACAAAGGTAACAGTGACAGAAATGGAAGCCGCCGCCACTTAGAGAGTGTGGTTAATCATGATTCATGTCAAGGTACCAAGAGGCCAGTGTTGCAATTCTCTCCTTCCCTCTCCTCTTCCCTCCCCTCCTGCACCCTTCCATCCTCTCCTCTTCTCTCTTTTCGATGGAGTCTAACTCTGTTGCCCAGGCTGAAGTGCGGTGGTGTGGTCTCAGCTCACTGCCACCTTTGCCACCTGGACTCAAGCAATTCTCCTGCCTCAGCCTCCTGAGTAGCTGGGATTACAGGTGTGTGCCACCACACCTGGCTAATTTTTGTGTTTTTAGTAGAGACAAGGTTTCACCATGTTGCACAGGCAGGAGTCTCGAACTTCTGACCTCAAGTGATCTGCCTGCCTCGGCCTCCCAAAGTGCTGGGATTATAGGAGTGAGCCACTGCGCCTGGCCAGTACTGCAATTTTCATAGGAAGCTTTCATTTTACCTTTTCATAATAATATACTGTTTCCTTGCCTCCAACTTGGTTCACAGGGCAATTAGAGTATGTAGATAAGATTTGTACAGGTCTCAGCAATTTAAGAATTTGCAAATGTGCATAAGAGTGAAAGCGGGGTAAGGGTATGATTAGAAATGCTCAATGTGGCTGGAAATGTTACGAGCTTGCTTCATTCTCACTCTCAACTTGAGATCTCTAAACTCACTCTACTCTATCCCAAGGTATCTGCTTTCTCCCTTCTATTAAGCAACGAACCATCACTGAGCACTCTCGATTTTCCAAAGAAGGTGCTCGTATATTTTTGGTGAATCCCATGAAACCAGTATTTGTAGCTGATGTCTGCTGTAATCCCAGAAGCAGAAGGGACCTGATTTTCCTTTCCCTACTCTCCCCACAGTGTGGAAGCTTCAGGGCACAAGGCGGCTGAGAGTTGCTCAAAAGCCGTGGTGCTGAGTGTTTAGCTCTGGCCACGATATCTGGTGGCCAGTGCAGTTGATGTCAACACCAGTTTCCCAACCGGCCAATCCCGAGGCTTCGCCCTGCATGACTTTCCCTGCTTGCTGAGCTCCCTTAGGTTCTGCTAAGCCTGGTTCTATAGCCTTCCTAGGCTTTTATTGTGTGAATTGTCCAAAACTGATCCAATAAATTCCTCTTTTGCCTAAGCAAGCCAGAGGCATTTTGTGTTTGCTTTCAACTTAGAAGTCAGAGTAACACAATGTTATGGCCATCTTTTTTTTAAATGAAGAAACTGACGCTTGGAGGTCAAGGAACTTGCCAGATGTTTAGTACCCAGCCTCTAAGATGGTCCCCTGTGATCCTTACCCCTTAGGTATTTATGTCTTTACGTGGTCTCCCCCCACGTTGAATTAGGACCAGTCTGTGTACAGTTCACCAGAGATGATATGTGACTTCTGAATCGAAGAGCATAAAGGACATTGCAGCGTCTGCTTTGCTCTCTTGGATTGCTTACTCTGGGCAAAGCCAGCACCATGCTGTGAGAATGTATTTACCATGGCTTTTATTTTTTATTTTTATGCCCCTCCCAGGACTAGCCAGTTTTTAAAAACAGCAAACAACAGTGAGGATGCTTTATAAATGTAAAACAATCAATCCAGAACCCCCACACCACCACCTGCTTCATGGGCTCTCACACTCCAGGCCACTATCCACCTGCCCTAATCACTCCAGAAGTAGGAACTAGACAACTAGGGATAGTCAGTATGCGGCAGTGATTCAAACTATTCAGTCCTAAGCCTGATCACCCTCCCTCACTCATTCCCGCAGAAACCACAATAAAAGTTTGTGCCCGTTTTCACTCTGCTCTCTCTCTGCCTCCTGACTGACCTTGGCATTTCCCCATGTGGCCCCATGGTGTGACACACCCCTTCCTCTTGAGATCTGTGAGCATAACAAACTTTTTATTAGTAGTCACTCCTGATCCAATGGCCTTGCCACACCTAGATAATAATAAAATCTATATTTTATTTTATTTGTTTTGTTTTTAATATCTAATTGATTGTATATTGTATAACATAATAGGAATGTACTTTTTTCTTTTTTATTTATTTTTTTATTATACTTTAAGTTCTGGGGTACATGTGCAGAATGTGCAGGTTTGTTACATAGGTATACACATGCCATAGTGGTTTGCTGCATCCATCCCCCCATCATCTACATTACATATTTCTCCTAATGTTATCCTTCTCCAATCCCCCCACCGGCTATTCCTCCCCTGCCCCCCGCCACCCCCTGACAGGCCCCAGTGTGTGATGTTCCCCTCCCTGTGTCCATGTGTTCTTATTGTTCAACACCCACTTATGAGTGAGAACATGTGGTAAAATCTATATTTTAAAACAGAGGACACTCAAGTACTATGTGGTGAAGCCCATAGGGAGAGGAACTGAGGCCTCCCACCACAGCCAGCCCCCACTGGCCAGCCAAGTGAGTGAGCCTCCTTGGAATCAGATCCACCAGCCCCAGCTGAACCTTCAGATTATGGCAGCCCCAGCCCACACCCATCTGCAATCTCATGAGAGGAGAGAATCTAAGCCAGGCTGCCCATTCAAGCTGCTGCAAAATTTGCAACCTACAGAGACTGAGAGACAATACATGCTTATTGTGATTTTCAGCCACTAAATTTTGAAGTAGTTTGTTCCTCAGTACTGGCTTCTAAGTGGAGGAACTGATTCCTCCACTAACCCCATTTGGGGTTTTCCTGTGGCCTCTCCAGTGTTCCAGCATGAGAAATAGCAAGATACTTTGGGGCTTCTGACTCAAACGGTAAGAAAATAATTGTAATTTCACAAAACAAGAATTCAACAGGTAGAGAGCATCCAGAGTTGATTAACAAAGCAGCCCAGTGATCTCACTCAAGCCCCAGGTGATTCTCTTCATTTCTCTGCTCAGCCTGGCTTACTCAGCCTGTCAGCTGATCGTTCTCTTTTTCAAAAGATGGCAGAATCATTCCAAGCATCTCATACCGACAGGACAGTGTGAGTTTTCCCAGAAGCCTCTTAACTGACTTACTCCCCAGTAGCCAGAATTGCAGTGTATGGCCATACCTAAGACAAACACTGGTAAGTAGACTGGGAGAAGGAATGCAATGATTGGCTTAGACCGATTACCAACGGGAGTTTTCCTTTGGAGCTGAAGCTTGGAAGTTCTTCACTTTATCACGTAGGGCTGGGGACACGCTTCGGCAAAATCTGGGTTCTGGCAACAAGGAAAATCTATGTACAAGGGTTGGGGTAATGAATGATTTAGGTAATTTATCTTCTATATAAGCCATCAAAGGGCCAGCTGTACTAGCAGGAAGGGTAATAGAGGCCCAGAGAAGGTGTCAGAAAAGCAGAAGAAAGAGTCGGGGCAGGTAGGTCAGGATCAGCTGGAGGGCCTTGGGTTTTACACAGAGCGAATAACCTGAATGAGTCACTCCTTAAACCACTGTTCCCTCACTCCATTCTCCCTCCTGAGGATGGATTATGCACCTGCTCACACATCGGACTGTTGCTTCACATCAGCAGTTTGGGTCAGGGTGACATGACCCAGCTACCTCCAGAAGCCTCCCAGCCAATGGACCCAGAGCAGGCTGTGGGCAAATCAGTCAGCTGGTGGCTGCTGATTGGAATTCATCCACATTCTCAAGGTGGAGGACAGCAGATGTGTGCAGCCTCCTCCCCTATGGAGGGGGTGCTATTTGTTTAAATGGTGGTTGGTGATGCCAAAAACACTGGGCCTCCTTTATCTGGATATAGAATAATCCAGCACAAATAGATCAATAGTAGTAATACAGCAGCGATAGTAGCCCAACTCTTTTATTTTGTAGACGTAGGAAACCAAGTTCATGTTGAAGTGACTTGGCCAGGGTCACAAAGACCAAACTGGAGCTAAGACTGAGTCTTAAGATTCCTTGCTTTGATTCTCTTTCTCCTTATACTTGTAGGAAGAGTTTCTATGCTAAATCTATGCCAGATCTATATCACTTTTCTGCAACACAAAACTGCTTTAGGTAAGTGTTCTAACAGTTCCTCATGTTCATTTTACATGCACATATTATATTTGATATGGAGACTTTTGTTTTTAATGTTGTATAATTAGACTTGCAAGTTCCACCCTTAAAATTTTTTATCTGTTGTTTACCAAAACAGGCCAAGTTTCCAGCTTATAATATTTTCAACCGCTTTTGCCATTCTCCAGTAAATTACATAGAAAATTGTCAAAAGTAATTCCTTTCCAGTGACAGCAGAAAACAGGGACTTCACATCTCCAGTTCGAGTTCACTAGACTCATTACTTAAAAGGGAATAGAATAAGCTCCCTGAGATGATCTTTCCAAAGTAACTCATTTCTGTCTGCCAGCTGACTTGCAGAACTGATTGTGTAATTGACACAGATCCACATGACTCGGTGCAATGGGAATAGTCCAGCAGTTTTGAATTCTTAGATGATTTTCGTTTTTTTTTTTTCTTGGTTTGTTTGAAGAGATCAAAAGGAAGCTCTATTGCTGTGTGATAAGTGTGTCTCTGTCACTGTTTTCCATAGCTTTCCCTTCCGAGATCCATTATAACTTTGGAAATGTGGTGAAATGTGTTTTATCAAACTCTATTAAAGACTAAATCTGGTAAGGGTTAGTCTAGGGGTGTATGTGTGTGTGTGTGCCTGCATGTATGCTAGGAGGGCACAGTGGAGAAAGGAGATAAATTTGGGCGTTGCAATTGTAGCACTTGGGACAAAACAAGGATGTTTCGCACACATCTACAGTAAACATGATCTTCATTATTTTTAGTTAGCCACATTATTGTTATACCCAGAAAAATAATTTGAAAAGCTTTCGAAGGTTAAAGAAATGATTCACAGCAGATAATCAGAATCCAAGTTGGCAGTCTGTTCAGTAACCATCGTTACTTTTCCCACTAATTTTCCGGTTGCCAACTTGCTATCAGGAAAACATTCTTAATCAAGCAAATGATTTAAGATTTATTTGTCCTCACCCACTTTCACACACAAGTGAATAAGCTAATGTAGGCTGGAAACACGATTAGAAACAAATTCTGATTAAACCATTCATTCACCAAATGCACACTAAAGACTTGCTACGTGACAGGTTTTGTATTATGAGAAAAGAAACAATAAACAGGAGCCTGGGTGCAGTCGCTCACGCTGATAATCCCAGCACTTTGGGAGGCTGGTGGGCAGATTACCTGAGGTCAGGAGTTCAAGACCAGCCTGACCAACATGGTGAAACCCTCTAAAAATACAAAAAATAGCCAGGTGTGGTGGCACATGTCTGTAATCTCAGCTACTTGGAAGGCTGAGGCAGGAGAATCGCTTGAACCCAGGAGGTGGAGGTTGCAGTGAGCCGAGATCACGCCACTGCACTCCAGCCTGGGCAACAAAGCAAGACTCCCTCTCAGCCACAACAAGAAAAAGAAACAGTAAACAGGAAAAGACAAAGGGTTTCCATTCAGTCAAACCCTGTGGTGGAGGCCTGGACAGCATGCATGGGCACAGACTAGCGAGGCACCAGTCCTGATATGAGCAAGGAGACAATCCAGGAAGGCCTTCAGGAGGAGGTGATGTTGGAACTAAATGTGGAAGGACAGGTGAGGGTAGACAGACATGGAGGTAAAAGGAACAGGAGAAAGAAAGGCTTGAAAATGTGAGGAGGTACTGTGCATGTCAAGGACCTCACAGTTAACATGGTGGCAGGGGGCAGGGAATGTCAGCGGGGAGTAAGGGAGTGAGAGGGATGGAGGCAGAGGGTGGGGGCTCATGCGGGGCTGGGTTGGCTTTGCCAAGAGATCAGACAAAATCCTAATAGCTGTGAGAGTGACTGTAGGAATCATTCCAAGCTAATTGGATTTATTTGGGTTTACTAGAGGAGGGAGGAGGCTATTTGTATGTGTTTGTTTAATCTTGTTTGCGTAAGCCTTAAGCTTAGTAAAGGACTATACAAGGTCCTTCATGTTGAAAGAGCCAATATATATGTCATCTATTAATGCAACATTCTCATTATTCACAGAATGCATTCAGATAAATATATTATCAACAAATATTTCCTTCCTTTGTAGTAAGTAGGCAAAGGTGGGCAAGAGCAGATAAAAGATGGCAAACTTCGCTGGCTTTCTTTATATGCCTCAAGGCCTCACCACTGATATGTCTTTGAGTATTTCACACTGGCTTCCTCCGACTCTTTTCATCAAGGTCTTAACAACCATTGTGTCAACATGTGACCTTATAAACTGTACACAAGGACCCTTTTTGGGACAAAGTGATCATGGGAGAGAAATCTCTCCCCTTGCCTCACTCTCCCTCCCCAGTTGCGCTTCTGCCTGGAGTCATCTGTGTTTCAGAGATTAAAACTGTGTTCTTTAGGTTTTAGCCACCAGTTTTTATTTGCATGAGCCAACTGAGAAATTCCTTTTGTGGCTTGACTGCTTGGAACTTTGAAAACAATCAGCAGTAAGATTCTCAGTCAGATTCAGATTTCCTTTAAAACCTGCTTTAGGTCACCTCCCCGTGCGATGAAGACACTGAGGCCCAGAGAGGTTCAGTGACTCAGCCAAGGTCAAACAGCTATCTAGGAGCCATGTCTCCTTTGTTCCCCTCACTCTTCCCTGGTGTGACTGAGACACTGTGGTTTAATCTGGACAGCACCTGTATGGAAGAGACAGAGCTGCAGCAGCAGGAACAGCAGCATCAGGCCTGGCTCCAAAGCATCGCAGAGAAAGATAATGACTTGGTTCCTATTGGCAAACCAGCATAAGAGCACTATGATGAAGAGGAAGAAGAGGATGAAGACGATGAGGATAGTGAAGAGGACTCAGAGGATGATGAGGACATGCAGGACATGGATGAGATGAATGACTACAGTGAGTCACCTGATGACAGAGAGGTCAATGAGGTGGACGTGGAAGGCAATGAACAGGATCAGGATCAGTGGATGATCTGGGTAGACAAGGCAGGGTGGCCTCAGGGAGATTCCAGGCCAGCCCAACCTACCCTGCATCCCAACCCCCAACCCCTGCCCACAGAAGCAGCTGATGGCCCCAGTACCTGATGGGTACCTCCTCAGCTGCTGCCAGGATCTGGTCTTCTTGGCTCCTCCCAGGCCATCAGTCTGCACTCGAAATCCCCAGGCCCTGAGCCCCACTTCACCCTCCTGGCCAGTGCATCACCCCTTGGTTGCCAGGTCGGGTTTGTTTCTAAGATTCTTTAATAAAGACAAATAAGTGATTCAAAAAAAAAAAAAAACCTGCTTTAGATAACTAAAGAAGAAGACATGCTTATTTAAAACTTTTAAATTATTATCCTCTCCATAGAGACAACACCAGGGCAAGTGAGAGCCGGACTGGTACTGGGCAACTTGGCCTCGCTGAGGAAAAATGACTCAACACGGGCAAAGGAGATCCTAAGAAGCCAAGGGGCAAAATGTCATCATATGCATTTTTTGTGCAAACTTGTCTAGAGGGGCATAAGAAGCACCCAGATGCTTCAGTCAACTTCTTGGAGTTTTCTAAGAAGTGCTCAGAGAGGTGGAACACCATGTCTGCTAAAGAGAAAGGAAAATTTGAAGATACGGCAAAGGTGGACAAGGCCCATGATGAAGAGAAATGAAAACCGATACCCCTCCTAAAGGAGAGACAAAAGAGCTTCAAAGATCCCGAGGCAGCAAGAGGCCTCCTTCAACCTTTTTTCTGTCCTGTTCTGAGTGTTGCCCAAAAGTTACAGGAGAACATCCTGGCCTGTCCTTCGGTGATGCTTGGAAGAAGCTGGGAGAGACGTGGAATGACACCGCTGCAGACAACAAGCTGCTTTTCCAAGCAGCTGCGAAACTGGAGGAAAAATACGGAGGATCTTGCTGCATATTGAGCTAAAGGAAAGCCTGATGCAGCAAAAAAGGGAGTGGTTCAAGAGATTCTACTGCTTCATCTCCTGAGTAGCTGGGATCACAGGCCTGAGCCACCATGCCCTGGCGGTATATTCAGTAACCACTAACCTTGCCTGGTACAGTATGCGGGTTGTAAATTGGCATGGAAATTTAAAGCAGGTTCATCTTGGTGCACAGCACAAATTAGTTACATATGAGGATGGTAGTTTTTCATCTTCAGTTGTCTCTGATGCAGCTTATACAAAATAATTGTTGTTCCATTAACTGAATACCACTCTAATTGCAAAAAAAAAAATAAAGTTGCCGGTGTTTGTTGACATTCTGAATGCTTCTAAATAAATACTGTTTTCTTTTTAATTTAAAAGTATTGAAGGCTAGGTGTGGTGGCTCATGCCTGTAATCACAGCACTTTGGGAGGCCGAGGTGGGCAGATCCTGACATCAGGAGTTCAAGACCAACCTGGCCAACATGGTGAAACCCTGTTTCTACTAAAGGTACAAAAAAATTAGCCAGACGTGTTAGCGTATGCCTGTAATCAAAGCTACTGGAGAGGTTGAGGCAGGAGAATCGCTTGAATCCAGAAGATGGAGCTTACAGTGAGATGAGATCACATCATTGCACTCCAGCCTGGGTGACAAGGACAAAACGGGCAAAACTCTTGTCACAAAAAAAAAAAAAAGGCAAGAAGTCTTAGGCCACCTCTAGTGGTAGACACAGAGATTCATTCAGATAAGGCCATTAAAAAAGAACGTGGAGGGGGAACATGAGTTAGTACTTGAAATTCTGCTGTCTTGACACAAATAGCCTATCTCAAAATGATAAATGTATTTGTTAATGGAATTTACACATCTTCTGCCTAGCACATGTTTTGTATGTGGTGTTGAGCACACAGGTCTTCATTATGAGTCAGGAAATGGAAGTTCCACTTCCAATATGAGCCACGTCTCTGTCACAAATGGCTTTATTGTTCAAAATGTTCAGACCCCAGTTTCTGTCTTCACTTGCCTGAGAA